>RJWK010028874.1:0-25575 GCA_004363435.1 Platanista minor | reverse complement strand
ATATATATATATATATATATATATATATATATATATATATATATATATATATATATATATATATATATATATATTTACACATTAAATTACACTGGGGACTTCCCTGGCAGTCCAGTGGTTGAGACTTTGCCTTCCAATGCGGGGGGTGTGGGTTTGATCTCTGGTTGGGGAGCTAGGATCCCACATGCTTTGTGGCCAAAAAGCCAAAACATAAAATAGAAGCAATATTGTAAAAAAGACTTTAAAAATGGTCATCAAAAATATCTTTAAGGGCTGCCCTGGTGGCGCAGTGGTTCAGAGTCCGCCTGCCGATGCAGGGGACACGGCTTCGTGCCCCGGTCCGGGAGGGTCCCACATGCCGCGGAGTGGCTGGGCCCGTGAGCCATGGCCGCTGAGCCTGCGCGTTCGGAGCCTGTGCTCCGCAACGGGAGAGGCCACAACAGTGAGAGGCCCGCGTACCGCAAAAAAAAAAAAAAAAAAAAAAATTACACTGTATAAGATATTTTATATCTTTTTTTTTTACTACCATTACAAGCATTTCTTTTTTAATTATCATATAATTAATAACCAAATAGAATTTATTCCAGAGATAAACCACCATTGGACGGTGAGTTGAGGCTGATCTGAATGCCTTCTAGGGCCAAGATGATGTCATTGATCACTACAGCTGAAGTCAAGAACACATTTCCTACCACCTTATTTAATTGGATGATTCCCCTTACAGGGAAAACTGTCCACAAGGAGCATATATAATGAAGCAATTATCCTACACCAAGTAACCAAAGGTAGACTCATTTTGGAAAAAGGGCTGCAATTGTCTGAGGAATAAATGACCTACTGGTGGTGCTTCTTTATATACTTGCAGCTCTCCTATGGCCACCCAAAAAGTGGTCAAAGGTACTAGTGCTTTTGAGAGAGAGGCAGGTTAATGCCTGAATTCCACATAAGGAGTGCAGTCCCAAAGGTACCCCTGGTGTCTCTGGAAAGACAGTTTTGTTTACAGCTGTTGCCCACCCGGGTGGGACCTGCCTCAGTCAGAGATGACAGGTTGTAAGTGCTTCCAGCTCAAGGTTCTCAGTTCAGTTTGAATATCTGAGTCTAGTCCTTGTCTTTGGAGGGATTGTCTGAGGGCAGTCAGTCCCGTTCTAGTTGTCCATACCACTGGCCAAGTGGCTTTTTTATATCCCATCTAGGGCTCGTAATCTCTTTTGTATAAATGAAGTAAATGAAGTCAGAGTTAAATGGTTCAGGGGCGGCATCTATGCTCCAATAAGAGAACCAGGTTCCTTCTATGTTGTTGCTCTGCCCTTTGTGGCCATAAACACGTCTCAAGATGGTAGTGTCCCTGTGCCGGGCAGAATAGAGGAAGAGATGAAGAGGAAAAATGACATACTGATCATGTCCTATAAGGAGGGCTCCTGGAAGCTGCCATATGATATTTGCGTTCACAATCTTTTGGCCAGAAGTGAGTCACATGGCTATACTTGAATATGAGGGAAACGAGGAATTGTAGTTTTTACTCTGAGTACCAAGTTAAACATTGTATTATCATGGCAATAGGGGAGAATGCTAAGTAGCAGTTTCTAATGTGAAAAGAGTTGTGCTTAAAATTACAAACCAGTTAGCAGCTGCAGCATTGTTAAGGATATAACTACTACAGCAGAACTAGATCTGTTCAAATAAATTCCTACTTGAATAACCATTTGTTATTTCAAATAGAAATAAAGCTAGCTTCCAAATCACATGGGTGTCATTGACTTTAATAAATATTCAAAATTTATATTTAGGCTATGATCTGATTCCATTATTTTTTTGTGTGGTTTAAATTGGTATCTTCATTGCCTTGTGAGATTTCCATAAAACACAAATTTTGTGCTTTGTTCTTTACCCTTACTTTGCTAACCAATAACTAGCCCACTTCTAAAACAAGGAGATATCAAAGATCATCTGTCCATCCACCTTCCTCTCTCTGCTTTTACCTTATTAAGCTTCTATTGATTTAATCGCTTTTGAAATGGTTCTTAGGAACTAGAAAGGAGGGGGGAAGGATAGATTAGGCATAGAATAATCAGAAGTAATGAGACTTACAACACAGTACTTTGGGTGATACTTGTTTTCCCCTTTTCTTTTGTAAAAAAAAAAATGCTGATTATTATTTCTACATGTATGGAAAATATTAACACAGGAAGAGACATTTATTCTCAACAGGCTTTTTTTCTTTCCTCAGCTTGGGTTTATTTTTCCTGTGCTTCTACCAATGATTTAACTATTTGAGAATGTTCATTTATTAAGTAAGAGATTTTCAGTATTAACATTTGGAAGGGCTTCAGATAAACTGAGGAGGAGAACTGGTTTGAGCTTTTGGACCCTGACAGGTTTACCTCTACTCCTTACAGCATAGATTCTCTGGTGTCTATCATAAAACCAACCTCACTCACGAAACTTTGATAATTAATTTTCCTCCTAGCTGCAATGTTAAGTTGAAAATCTCAAGTTCACAAGGAACAGTAAAGCATTTAGGAAGGTAGGACTACAAAGTCAAACAACATAAACAAAAATCCAGCAAGTCTCTATCATCCTTTCCATTTCCAAAAAAATTTGATTTAAGACTACACATCCAAAATAGTTGTCTTCTTCATGATTATCACATAGGAAAAATGAGGCTACCCTTGTTCTGATATTTTTGGAACTTCTCTTTCAGATTTCCCTAAGGACCTTTGGATAGTCTTCAACTATCCTTAATAATGGGAAATACACATTCTTTGAGTGTGGGTTTGATTTTGGGAACAATCTAAAATAATTTGGAGACAAATCCAATGATTAAGTCATCTGAAAGCAGTTTTAGTCATTGATTCGATAAATATCTATTGAGCTCCAATGTAAACATTAAAAATTTTAAAATTTCTTGAAAAAAATCTAAACACCACAGCATGTTAATATTTGTTCATTTTGGAAGACCAATAAATGTGTTTGTTATCCTTTGTAACAAATTTTCAAAGTAAGTTTTCCAAGAAAAAAAAAAAAAAGAAGAAAAAGAAAGAAAGAGAAAGAAAGAAAAAGTTAATTAGCCAAGCTTTGATTAAACAACACATATAGCAAGTAGCATTAGTCACACCATCCTCTGGAATTCTATAACCCTTTGCTGGTGTGCCATATAATTGATTTCACTGTACTGTAATTCTTTTCTCTCTATATATATTTTTTCTTTTTATGTATTATATACTCAATAAAAAATAGTAACCAAAAGAAAAGCTTGTATAGCAATATTAATATCACAGAATTTATAGTGATATTATTTTTACCTTTCACTGTCTTATCAGCTCTTAAATCTCTCAAGAGCAGAGACAGTATGTTATTCATCCTTGTATTCCTGGGATCTGGCTAATGTCTGGATCATGTTATTTTCTGTAAGTATTATAATTCACAAGCACAAGGTTTAGAGTCAGAAGACCAATTAAAGGCCATAAGTGTCTTTACTAGTTTTCAGTCATTTTATGCCTTTGTCCTGGAGGCACTTGAGGAACGAGCTTTCTCCTCTGCACGGGGATGTGGCAAGGAGAGCTAGCTAGCCTCTCTAGTCCTCCCTTCTATGAGCACCCAGCTAGACTCTATTTCCCACCACCCTAGAAATTAGGTGTAGCCATGTGATTAAGTTCTCTCTAATGGAATATAAACATAAATGATGTGTGACATTTCCAGACATGGCCCACAAACACCTTCCCTGAATACTCGTCCCTGCTTTTCCTTTTCTAGCTGTTTATTTAAGCTTTCAGCCATTGTAGAATTTTACTGTTTCATAGAAACACATGGGAAAGCCATACCCATGAGAAATGATAACCTTTTCATCATTTAATTATTCTATTTGTAAAATTCTTATCCTGGTTTCTGTGTTATTATTTCCCATTTCTTTTGCATTACTTTGAGATGCTGTATATTTTAACTAAAATATAATATTTCCTTCAGTGTTTAAAGACATTATATATATACATATACGTATATATATATATAAAACCATGGAAGACTGAAACGTTAATAATATCTTGTATTTTATTAAATAATGATGATACAGAAATAATAGCCAAAATATTTATTACTGATTCCTTAAATATACTATTTAAAAACCCTTAGCTAAAACATTAAATTTTTGAGCCACTGGAAAAGTGAACTGCCTCACAGAAATACTTAATATTATGTAGGGAATATGCTATTTTAACATTGACTCCATTAAGTTATTACTTTAAGAGGTACAGGGTGCTGTCATTACCCATTAAAATAAAAACACAATGAGATAGAAAACACAGTACAACTACATGCTAATATTTTGAACTAACACTTCAAATGTGGACTGACCACATATTTTATTTAAAGCTTAAGTAATAAATGTTTCTTTTGGCTAAGACAGCTTTTATTGTCATTAGGTTCTACTGATTTTTGAGAAATAGAGCTGCTCCACACTGAATCCACTGATCTTGGCTGCCCCCACATGGAATGTCGATATTGATCACCACACGATCCCTTTCAGCACTCATGTAAACAGGCAAAGATATGCACTCATCAGGGGAATATGGACCATATGCTCCCTGTTTAAAAAGAATTAATTTTGTTTTAAAATACAGCAATATACTGTGTTGCAACAGATCATTAGATAACCAAAGATACAAACACAAAATCTTCCCAAATAATAAAATATATTTAACATTTTATTATGAAATGTTTTAAATAAAGACTAGCATAATAAACTCACATCATTCAGTTGCAACAATTATCAGCTCATGGCCAACTGTATTTCATTTATAACCTCCCCCAGCCCCAAATAATAGAGTATTTTGAATCAAATCCTACATATTATAAAATTTCATCTATAAGTATTTAAATATATGTCTATAAATAAAATATAAAAATATAATCAAAATACTATATCACATAAAAATATTAATAATTCCTTAATATCATCTTATACCCATTATGCCATTATCCCATAATTTTTAAAAGATTATTTTTGTAAGAACGCAATTCAAATAGAGCCCACACTTTGAGGTTTGTTATGTCTCCTAATTCTCCTAAATTTATTTTTTCTCCTTTATTCCGTGTAATTTGTTTGCTAAAGAACTATACCAAAGAGTTTCCCACATTCTGACTTTTGTTGGCTACATTCCCATGGTGTCATGTTCTTCTGTTACCTGTATTCTTGTAAAGTGGGTCTGGAGGTGAGTTCAGATTCAGATTGAATTTCTGGTAAAAACACTGCATAGGTAGTAGTGTATACTTCAATTAAGAGGCATATAAAGTCTGGGTGTTTCTCTTTTTAGCTATTAGGAGCCATTGATGATCATTATTTATATTTAAGATTACAAAATGATAATCTAATTCTACATCCCTTCATTTCCAGGCAGAAACAAATCTATAAAGAGGAACTTCCAGTTATCAATCATTTGATTACCATGAGGTACAGTTCATATAGGAAAGGCTGGAATAAATGCTATCTAATTTCCCTTTATTTACATGCTTTTAAAATAATGCATTTGCTCCCTAGCATACTGTAAAGGTGATCAATGAGCACCCTCTATTTTTTTAAGTATCATTATGAACTGGTGGATTTAAATATGTTCAATGTGCTTCAAGGCAATGCAATTACTATCTTATTGGTGTTCAAAATGTCAGTCTTTGTGCAGTGGGAACTCATTAGGCTGGCTCCTGAGGGTTTTTGTTTTTGTTTTGATATGTCCCTAGTAGTCTTCAGTAGCTTTCTTACCTTCTAGTACGTTAAGATGTTGTTAAGATGTTGTAAGTTCATCTTGCATATTTGCTGTCCCAGAAATCAAAAATTAGTCATTACTCTGAGCAGCCTTGGTTCCTTTAATGAGAAATGGTACTAGAGATCATAATCTGGGTGCTAGGAATGATCTATCATTCTCCTTCTAGGATTTTTCAGTGACTGAAGCTTAGAAATATGTATTTTTTTAAAGAAAAACATCAGAAGTTCATAATAGTAATTCCAATTCAAATTTAGGATTCATGTTTTTATTGAATTTATATAATTTTATTCAACTAATGGATTAGTTTTTAGAGTTAGAATGAAACTTAAGAGAAAAGTTAGACTCATTCTAGAATTTTACAAGTGACAAATCAGAAACCCATGAAGAATTTATCATGGTAACCTAGTTAAGCAAGTGGCAAAGTTGCCATAGGTAGTACAATTGAAAAAAAAAATTTTTGGCATTAGCTTGTTTAGGAGCTCCTGACCCTAGACAGTAGATTACCCTCTGAGCATCTGTTTCCCTATCATAAAAGGAACATAAACAACACTGGTCCACCTAATGGGATGTTGGGTGAATCCAATGATGTATTATTAAGGAGTTCAAATACAAAGCATTATTTATTCACATAGGACTACATATGCATAACTTTTCTTTAGTTCCTACTAATTCTCAAATCAATTAGAAAAAAAGTCCCAGCTTTTTACCAACAACTACAGGTCATGGATGGTGCTAGGATAGAGAGAAATAAAAATATTTTTTCCTTCATGAAGCAATTTAAAGCATTTTATTTTTAAGTCTAAGTGGGCATTGTATGGAATTTTGTTTGTCTTTTCCAATCCTTTTCTCTACCCCCGCAACACGAAAATAATGTTCTAACTTTTCTAAGTCCTTGATATAAAACAGTTAAGTCCCTTTGAAAACTCATTCATTTCTAAAATTCCTAAATTGTAACCTGATTGACATATTAGAAAATTCATTCTTTATGAAGAATCACTACCCAAATAGATAAGAAGACCATCTGCCCTGAATGTTTCTAATTTTCCTCTATGTTTTTATTGATGATTCTGTCAGTTACTCAACCATTCATTTAACAGCATTTATGTGCTAATATTGTACCTAGAATTATAAAAGCAAAGCATTTCAATATATATCCAAATAGAGAAAATAATAATCTTCTTTGAAGCTTAAAATTTAGTTTAAGAAACAACATACACATCAAATATTTAGAATATAATTTCTGGCAAAATGGGTATTTTAAAGAAAATCAAAATAAACTACTACTCTGGGATATATTAACCTAACAAGGATTAATGGAAAGAATGAACCCTGACTTGGGCCTCAGAAAAATACAGAATTTGGAGTAAAGAGAATTTTCAACCATTATTAGTCACTGCCTAATCTCTTCCCTCTTCTCCAGTTCTGCTTAAATGGCAAAGCTTTAGGATTCACAAATTCCTGTAATTTTCATAACTCCTTAGCCATTCCTAAAGTTAATAACCTACTGTAGGCTTTCTTTAGGTATTGCCTTTAAATTCTTCAGCAAAGAGCAGACAAACATTACATATTTGTTGAACTGAAATGATCTGAACCTATGAATGTCTATAATCCTAGAAAAGGTCTTAAATTATCTTCCTCTGCCACCCTACATTTGCTTTGCTTCCCATAACTTCTATGGTCAAAAATGAAAACATCACATTGAAATGCTTTATAATGCTATTCCTTTCTATTCAGAAGATTTTCTCTATATCTTTTCATTTTAATGCCAAGCAATTTTCTCTTTAAATTAGGAATTTAAGAGTAATGCAAAGTTGATTCTTTGCATATTCACTATCAATTTACCAGTTTTTGTATATATTTCCAAACCCTTCCAAACTTGCTTTTGGTTGTAGGCTTTTTGTTTGTTTTAAAGTGAGGGTACAAATCTTTCCAGCAAAACGTACAGTGTTTTAAAACTGAAGTACCACAGTTGCTTCTTAAAATTTTACTTGTCATTGCTTAAAATTGCATAAATGGTAAATGTTACAACCTCCTGCAAAAAACGTTAAATGGATTTGCCCTTATGTCACCAATAAATAAATGATCAAAGTAATAGAGCTAAGTACTTGGGCATTCTCACACTTAACACAATACCTTATGCAGACAGAAACTTTATATTGTTTAACTGAATTAAATTCTTATGCCACAATTCCCTCTTTAATATGTTTATCTTAACAGACAAAGCACAGACCCTGCTGGGCTGAAATATTTGGATGAAACTAAAATTTTATTAATAACTATTAATAAATACACTAAGTGCTCAGTTAATGCAAAAAAGAGATATATTAAGAAAACTTCAAATAATTCATATTATATGTAAACAAATTAGTTTGACATTATTAAAATAAAATAATTAAAAACCTATATATTATGATTACTCATGCTCATGCCCATGCCCCAGGGAAAGTGGCTTAAAAGTATACGTGTACTACAAATAGAAGGCAATATGCTAATATGTGAAAGAAGACATTTACAAAGGCAAATGGTGATATTTGGTATCACTTAGCCAACAAAACAAAGAAAATAACAAAATAAAACAACACCAGAAAACAAAAAAGCCCCAAATTATCCAGGTTAATTATGTTAACTATTTGGCCGATATCAACTCAAATTTCATTATAATAAAACACACGAGGGCAAACCAAAATATTTTTCTCATTAGAAATATATTTATGCATAAAGTCCAACTCACTTATTCTAACATATGCTTTCTGAATGTTTATGAACTGTCAGTGAACAGTTACTTTTTTTTAGAAAAGAAGATGTTAGGACTTCAGAGGTTTCATGTATGTAAAAGTGGCATTATTAGTAAAGCAACGCTGGAAAAAATAACTATCCCAAAACAGGAAACAAAACAACTTGCCAACAATGACTATTTTGAAAGATTTTGTTCTGTCAAGAATGTCTAGCTACTCTATTTTGGTAGAGAAATACTTCCCTCTATTTTTCAATAATACAATGCTAACAACATTGCTCTCATAGTAAGTTCTTAAGAAAAAAAACCTGTCACATAGAAAAGACATTAATTAAATATTTATTATATTTAAACCAGAGTGCATACAAGGCAGAGTTTTCAGCATATATCATTTCATATACATGGTGAAAATACTTTAGCATAAAGAAAAGACTGTTACTGTGAGTGGCTTGTGTAATCATTATATAGTCATAATTTCCCTGAGAATGAAATTGTTTCTGAAGTTGTACTGTCAGTTGTGGCAACTGTTGGAAGGTGCAGGCCTGTGGGGTTCAGGCTGGTCCAGGGTTTCTATGTTACTGTGGGGTTGATAAACCCGAAGTAACACTCTTTATTGGAAAAATAGAACAAAGGCAAACTGACTTCCTGTGGAATGTCAGAACAGGACATTATCTAAGACTCATCTACCTCATAAAGTAGTGTTTCCCAAACTATGTTACGTGGAACATAGATCCAGATGGAGGGTGGGGTGTAGGTGCATGAACAGGGTTGCGTGTTAAGTAAATTTGGGGAGTTCTCAGAGTTTTTAATATCCTCAAATACATCATGAATTTCCAAATTTAAATCTGTTTACTGAACAATTTTTCAGAGAACCATTATGGAATAATGTAGTGTCAAACACTTTTTAGGAAGTGCTTTGGAGAAAGTGAATGCTTTTTTGGGTAAAATCCTCTAGGGAAATCTTATTGTACTTATTTATATTAATTTAACCCCTGGAACTCAGCTGGAACTTGAAGAACCTTAAGAATCTGCATCATGAATGAATGAATGCATAAATGAACAGTGTGAGTGTAGGTATATTAACTTCCTGCACATAGATAATGGTAAACAGACACACTAGGGAAAACACCAGCATTTTACTTCCTTTTAATTCTTGAGCATTCATAATTCTAATTTTGTTAACTGGCAAAGTACATTACATTTATAATAGAAGCAATGGTAAACCTCCCACTCCCCTCAATAAAAGCCTTAGAATTTGTTGTTCATATCCTTTGTTAAGTATTACCACATATTAAAAAATCTCAAAGTTCTTCAGTCTTCTGCAACCTAAAATGCTCTTTAAAAAAATGTAGGTGCTATGTACCTCCTAGTGTCTGAGTTGTCTGGCATGTTTCTGTTGAAATAAAGCTATTCAGGACTTTTAGAGGTCAGATAATATTATCGAAATAATTTGTGGAAAAACCTTCTTCTGGCCTAAAAGGAATTAGTGACCAAAGTTCTGAACTCTATTATTTTATCTAAGCTTATCAAAGGATTCTGAACTTTCTGCAATAAAGTAGCTGTAAGAGTAAGTGGCAAAAGTAATTCTTTTTACTTGTTTATGTAAATTGATGTTGATGCTTCCTTCGATTTTATGCTGGTTCCTTCCCTCTTGGTAAAAATGCGTTAAAATGCTGATGCCCCCCACCAAATTTTATAAAACTTAATAAAAACAGCTATAGTTGCCCTAAGAAAATGATTTCTTGAACAAAAATAGTGCTTAACTCAAGCAGAAGTTGGAGAGTTTGATAGTTTATACAGAGTCAGCAAACTTTTCTGTAAGAGGTCAGATAGTAAATATTTTATGGGCTATATCGTCTTGGATACAACTATATCCTCAACTCTGCTGTAGTAGTCTGAAAGCATCTACATAAATGGGCATAGCTGTTTTCCAAACAAAACTTTCTTTATGGACACTGGAATTTGAATTTCAGATAATTTTCACATCATAAAATATTGGGTTGGCCAAAAATTTCGTTCGGGTTTTTCTGTAAGGTGTTACAGAAAAACCCGAACGAAATTTTTGGCCAACCCAGTACTATCCTTCTAAGTTTTTCATCTATTTAAAAATGTAAAAGTCATTCATGCTCACATGACCGTGGGCTGTACAAAAACAGGCAGCATACTGGATTTGGCCTGTGGCCTGTAGTTTTCTAAACTCTGGTTTATACTGTTAGGTTGGCTTAGTATTAGGCCTAAGATTTAAGAGAGATAACCTGGATTTGAAACTTAGTTGCTTACCTATTAACTATGTTATCTTTATCTTGGTCAAGTTATACAATCTTTTAAATTTCCATTTTCTTAGTTCACAATGGAGATGATAATTCCTATTTCAAATGTTTTTGGAAAGCCTAAATATCTTGTATTCTAAACAGTTTGTACAGTGCTTGGCACATAATCAACACAAATAAATGCTCATTGCTATTGTTCAAACACTAGTGCTACTACTGGGGGACCCATAACAAATCACTCTGTTTACCAGATTCACGGTTTTTTCCTCAGCAAAACAGAGAGAAAAAATACTCTACCATACTCAGAGGACTGCAATGAAAGGTAAGTGTGATTGTATTTCACCCTATGCCAATCCTCAATTCTCTCAGTGCTAGACTGCTTTTCTAAAATTACAGATCTGATCTTACAACACACGTGTTCTAAGTTCTCAGTGGCTTTCTATGATCATAAGATAGTCTAAACTCCTTGGCATGGCTCCATGGCTTGTTGTACTTGGTCTTCATCTTCCTTTCTGACTGCATCCCCTACCACTCTTCATTTGAACCATTCCAGTACATTCCAGATATACTATACTTTCAGTTCCCCAAATAACCTAAATTATTTTCGTATCTCCATGCATTTAAATATACTTCCCCTTCTATATGGAATGCCTTTCCCCTACCATTTTTGAATTTGTCCTTGAACTTTTCTTACTTCTACTGTGACTACAGTCATGAGAAGCTGCTTCCTCTCCCTGTGAGGTCATCTGACTTTCCCTCATCTGCTTGTACAAGATAGAGCTGAGGTCTCCTTCATTTGCCGAAGCACTTCATGTAAACCTCCATTATTGTACTTCTGTAACTCTGAACTGTAATAGTTTCTTTACCCATTTGCTCCTCTACTCAACAGAAGACTCTGATGGAAGAGATTTGTTTATTTTGTTATCCCAGAGTTCAGAATATGGTACATAGGAACTTAATTATCTAATGATGATTGAAAGCACTTAGTACACTATAAAGCACCATATGAAATAAGTTAATTATACTATTATAAAAATATTTAAAAGTGTTGGCATCAGGATAAATTGGACTTACCATGTATGATGCCCAGCTAGGTACTTCACAGACACAGGACCTTATTTATTCCTCAACACGGTCCTATAGAAACATCATTATCTCCACTTTCAAATGAGGAAACTGGCTCAGTGAGGTTAGGTAATTTGCCCCCAAATCACCCAGCTCATAAGTGTGGGAGCTGGGAGTGGCATTTAGACTGCTGGACTCCAAAATTTCATGTTCTGAAACATTTAGCAGTATACCTCATATTCTCTCCTTCTTAGCTGATCTAGGAGAGGCAGTCAAATCAGTAAGATTATATGGGAAGACAAGGCTCACTGTAAAGGAAGGAGGGGAAAAAAGAGGTGGGGAAGTATCTTAAATCTTTCAATTACATGGCAGGAAAAAGTGCAAAAGCCTTCGGGGAAATCTCTTTTATAAAAATAATAAATTCATATTATCTTTCAGCCATATCTTTTATTAGCTAAATATTCCATTTCATTTACCTCTCTTTACATGAGATATTTTTCAAATGAAATTACTGTTAGCTTTTTATTCCAATCCTGATGTTTTACAGTGTGGCAAATAAAACTGGATAGAAATGATACTCAAAGTAAAGTATTGTGGACGGATAAATTCCAAGTCTTATAATGTTATGTTGCTTTTCATACAACCCAGTTAACAGATTGGCTTCTGTTCATAACCACATTGCATTCCTGATTTGCATTCAGTTTGTGGTCAATTATGTGGGTATTGCTCTAGGTCACTCTGTTTTGCATTTATGCCTACTCATTCTCCATGCTCTATTTTTATTGCTGGGGTTTCTCCTTAAGTGAATCATTTTATACATGTCCTACCTTCCCCCTCCCCCATCAAGGTAATTATATGGCTTTTAATTTTGTTTCCCAGAGAAGTAACACTTCACATAATTTGGATTCATTTGAATTCATCTCTGTCATCATATACAACTTTATATATTATGGTTATAACGCTCAGCAAATTTTAACCTTAACTTTTGTATAGAACTTTCGATCTGGCCCACACACCCAATGTGTGTAATCCTTAATTTACCAACTTTTTGACATACAAATTTCTTACATGAATCAATAGCCAGAGAGAAATAAAATAAAGATGATTTCATCTTCTTCTCCCTTCTCTGTCACTCTATTACTAGAGAAAATGAAGCTTATATGGGGGGTGGAAATGGCTAGTTTCACAGAAATGTATGTTCCTTTAGGTCAGGGGATGCTCTTATAGCTCTCTGAGCAGTAACTGTTAATTATAGCTTTATTCGTTTTGTTTTTGTTTTTGTTTTGTTTTGTTTTGTTTTATTTTTAAATTTTTTTAAATTGAAGTATAGTTTCTGTACAATATTATATAAGTTACAGATGTACAATAGAGTGATTCATGATTTTTAAAGGTTATAATCCATTTATAGTTATTATAAAATATTGGCTATATTCTCCATATTGTACAATACATCATTGTAGCTTTTTTTTTTTTTTTCCGGTACGCGGGCCTCTCACTGTTGTGGACTCTCCCTCTGCGGAGCACAGGCTCCGGACGCGCAGGCCCAGTGGCCATGGCTCACGGGCCCAGCCGCTCCACGGCATGTGGGATCTTCCCGGACCAGGGCACGAACCCGTGTCCCCTGCATCGGCAGGTGGACTCTCAACCACTGCACCACCAGGGAAGCCCATAACTTTATTAGTTTTTATTTTAAAATAAATATTCTGATGCTTTGGATTTTTTTATTTTACAAAAAGAATTATAATAATTGGAAAATTCAGTGAAGTATTTCACAACTAGAAAACTCATTTTTCTTGTAGTAAGCAGTATATGAAATAGTTTGTTGGTGATTAGATACAGAATCAAAACTTTAAAGTTTATTCACATGTATTCTTACTTACATTTAGTAAAAGTTATGTGTTTCATTTACAGCTACGTCTTATTTTAAAGGCAAATATCCCTCAAGTTCCACTGTTGAAAGTTCTTTCAAAAATTGAAGGTTTTGGACTTCCCTGATGGCACAGTGGTTAAGAATCCACCTGCCAATGCAGGGGACACGGGTTTGAGCCCTGGTCTGGGAAGATTCCACATGCCGTGGAACAACTAAGCCCATGCATCACAACTACTGAGCCTGCGCTCTAGAGCCACAACTACTGAAGCCTGTGTGCCTAGAGCCCGTGCTCCATAACAAGAGAAGCCACCACAATGAGAAGCCTGTGCACCGCAACGAAGAGTAGTCCCCACTCGACACAACTATAGAAAAGCCCATGTGCAGCAACGAAGACCCAATGCAGCCAAAAATAAATAAATAAATTTATTAAAAAAAAATTGAAGGTTTTAAAAGGGAAAAAGTTAACCAAATAAGCCTTTGTCAAGACAGTTTTCTTCATCAGCCAATCAGCAGCATAGTGACATGGTATTAGATGTGTATTAACATCTTGATGCTTTCGATTTCTGCATGCCAAGCTACAGGGAACTCATTTAACTTATGTGAACACACATTTCCTCATCTGAAAATAGGAATAAAAATATCTAGCTTGCAGGGCTACTCAGAAAAGTATGTAAGGTAAAGTATATAAAACATTTAGCACACTGCTGAAAATAATAGGAACACAATATGTGGTAGTTCAGATTACCATTTAAGGCTTTTTTCTTATTACACTATAATTTATTTAGAAATTAAAAACTATAATGTTATTCTTTCCATAACAAAATGAAGCTTTTAAAATGTCCTGTACATCTTAAAAATTATAAAGGACACAATATTTTGACTGTAAATTTGTTCAACTGCAGGTAAGATTAGAAAGTAAACGAAAAATTCATAGGCCAATTATATCTTATTGAAAAGATAAAATCTAGAAATGAATTAATTAAAACTTGTTCCTGTTAAAAATTTATTACCTGTGGAATCCAGCCCATAAAACAAGGCAAAACTGATGATACACTAGGAGAATCATGCTGATTTTCAGAAAGTCGATTTCCATCAAAACTGCATCCTTCCAGTAATAAGCCACTGATCTGTCATAGAAACATATAAACCATTATAATATGTATTAAAGGCTGAAACGGCAGCAGTTACTATACAGTATATCTTCAGAAGAAAGGCAACAATTTCCATTGTGACTATTCATTCCAAACAATGTGAAAACAAAGATCATGGTATTTTGTTTGAGAATAATTCACTGTGAGCTTCCTTTAGGCTGAATCCTCAATTTTAGCAAATATTTTGGAAAAAAAGACTTACAAATGTCACCAGTTATATAACTGCATATGCCTTGGCATTAGATTAATAGACATATAATGACAAAAACCAAAAAGTTACTTTTTCCAGGAGGGGGAAAGAAAAGCATACTAGAGAAAAAGAACATGTGCTCCCTGCTTGGAATTGCAACATCATTTTCTAAAAAATAGAACAAAATTTGGAAAGGTTAATGAAAAAATTCTTGACATGTCATGCAGAGCTGAAAGAATAAAAAAGGAGAAAGAGTTCATCTCTTACTCTAAATTAACCTTAGTGTAAATTTATAAAATTATGAAAATGAAAATATAATTATTTTGGTAATATTAGTTTCATATTTCTTCTTTAAAAGTGTTCATTCTTTTCATTTTTGTAGTGTTAATCTACCCTGAGTTTATCTAAAGGCAACAAATGTAGAGTCTGCATTTTGCATTTCAGACCCCCATCTATAGTCTCACAATTCAAACTTGATAGAAAATGTAAACAATCTTATAAATATTGTATAGTACCTTTTAAGTTAACATACTATAGAATTTTAGAGTCAAGGGAACACTTTTTTGTGTGTGTGTGTGTTACGCGGGCCTCTCACTGTTGTGGCCTCTCCCGCTGCGGAGCACAGGATCCGGATGCGCAGGCTCAGCGGCCATGGCTCACGGGCCCAGCCGCTCCGCAGCACGTGGGATCCTCCCGGACCGGGGCACGAACCCGTATCCCCTGCATCAGCAGGCGGACTCTCAACCACTGCGCCACCAGGGAAGCCCAAGGGAACACTTTAAGTTGGAAGTGTTGAAATCATTTTCAGTTATAACTAGAGAACGGTTTAGGGACCAGGAGGTACTAGTAGAGTATGCCTTGACAAATAGTTCTGATTAGCTAAATTTATAGTAGGGTTCTTTACCATGAAAAGATAAGCAACTTGTTTGTCAGTGAAAGAGCTGGGATAAAAATAGAATTATTGAATTCCTAAGTTCAATATTCTTTCTACTATACCACTAATGTGATGTTATACAGGCCGCTTCAGGGTTACTGAATTATTGCCTTGAAGAAATGTAAATTAAAATTTAAAGAGTACTTGCTAATTTCAGTGCTAGAAAATCTCTGCAAGATAATTCTTCTAAGGCCTCTTCTAGAAATTTCATTGAGTTTTGCACTCAATTGGTCATTATAGAAATTTGTAAAAGTAGTCCCCACTGATAGTGTCACAACTTGACTATGTAATATGCATATACAGATATAAACTCATCATTTTCCTCTTCTAACCAGGGGCTAGGAGGGGCGAGAAATACTATTCTCTGGAGCCTATTTCAGTAATTGGCACTACTGACCATGTAGTTGCTTAATCATTCTTGGTTCCTTCTACTGAACTTCCCACATGCCATCAACTATCAAGTCCAGCCACTTCCAATAATATCTTCTAAATCTGTCCTTTTCTCTCTACACCCTCTATCATTCCCCTACTTTGGAATGTAAAGTAAAAAAAAAATGAAAACATAAGAACTTCAAAAGATACCCTGTGGTTTATATAATAAAATGATAATATATCAGGGATTGAAGTAGTATCAACAAATGGTACCCCTGTTCCATCTGGAATTCTGCATCAATGGAAGGTGAAAAAGCAGGTAGGCCCAAAATATCACCTTTATTACTGAAAAAGATAGTTTGGAGGATATAAAAGGCCTCCAGGCAAATGGACTTGCTAATATCAACACCAAACACAAGAATTTGGAAGGCTTAACTTCTAGTTATGACAGTACTAAGCTAAGGAGCCAGCTGCACCAGGTGCAGAGACTGCCTTGAAGGGGCAGAGCAGAATGTGTACACCCAAAAGAAAAGCATAGGAAGGCTCAGTATTCAGCCCTGGGTTTCTGACTCAAACTCAGTCAGATAAACACCTTTATCTGACACCTTTCCTGGAAAGGAAGGAGTCAGGTAGAAGGCAGAGAGCGTCTAGGAGTATGAACCTTAGTAAATATTCCTCCACGCAGAAAAAAACAACAGGAGCAGGAAATAAGAAATCCCCTCTAACATTATATTTAAAATACTTGGAAAACTGCCTGATATACAGCAAGTGCTCCATAAGTATTAGCTATTACTGTTCATATAATCTAATCCATATTTGAATTTCTAGACATTTAGAATTGTTTCATAGAGTGTATCCAATTAAATAAGTCAAAATAAGGTTTGATTGGAAATTATTTAAATAATTTCAATCAAAAAATTTTTGCTTATATTTGATTTTGCAAAATATTTCCCAAATTTGTCCTAGATAACTGAGTCTATCCATCACTTCATTTATACATCAAAGAGCTAGGTGGGGCTTCCCTGGTGGCGCAGTGGTTGAGAGTCCGCCTGCCGATGCAGGGGACACGGGTTCGTACCCCGGTCCGGGAAGATCCCACATGCCG
Organism: Platanista minor; assembly: GCA_004363435.1. Lineage (NCBI taxonomy): Eukaryota > Metazoa > Chordata > Mammalia > Artiodactyla > Platanistidae > Platanista > Platanista minor. Next base: position 8,128 of record RJWK010028874.1, on the reverse strand, counting down.
CGGAGCGGCCGGGCCCGTGAGCCATGGCCGCTGAGCCTGCGCATCCGGAGCCTGTGCTCCGCAACGGGAGAGGCCACAACAGTGAGGGTCCCGCGTACCGCAAAAAAAAAAAAGAGCTAGGTGATGTGTTAGAGCATGCTTTCTAATTTGATCAATACTGTTCTTCCACTCTCTTTTTCACCTCCTTTAAGTGATAAGCTATATTAAAATGCTATTTATACTTAACATATATGCTTATGGGGCAAATTTCATATTTTTCTATTAAAAGTTTGTTAGAAGTCTATTTTAGTCATTAGTACCTTATTGTGCATGACACATATACCTTGGATGCAAAGAAATAATTACTGAGATCAGAGCTCATTTGTTTACATTATTATTATTTTTTTTCAAGTAGACATTTTTTTGAATTCCAGTATTTTCTTTATTTCCACAAGAGAGACATTTGAAAATATTAACTATTTCAACATCTGATCTTTTTTTTTTACTTTAATCCTTTTTTTTTTTAATTGAAGTATAGTTGATTTACAATATTGTGCTAATTTCAGGTGTACAGCAAAGTAATTCAGTTATACATACATATATATCTATTTTTTTCAGATTCTTTCCCCTTATAGGTTATTACAAAATATTGAGTATAGCTTCCTGTGCTATACAGTAGGTCCTTGTTGGTCATCTATTTTTTTTTTTTTTTTTTATAGTACGTGGAACTCCCACTGTTGTGGCCTCTCCCATTGCGGAGCACAGGCTCTGGAAGTGCAGGCTCAGCGGCCATGGCTCACGGACCTAGCTGCTCCGCGGCATGTGGGATCTTCCTGGACCTGGGCACGAATCTGTGTCCCCTGCATCAGCAGGCGGACTCTCAACCACTGCACCACCAGGGAAGCCCTGGTCATCTATTTTATACATAGTAGTGTGTATATGTTAATCCCAAAGTTCTAATTTATCCCTCTCTCCCTCTTTCCCCTTTGGTAACCATAGGGGTTATGTCTGTTTACATTATTTTAAAAGAACAGCATTGTTGAGGCTGCTTCTTGACATCTGTACAAATATACTATTTGAGTTGAATGCAAATAATTAAGTGAAAGGCATCTAAATGTGCATCTCTTGCTGTAATACCATTTCCTCTAACTATTCTTGTTTTGCTTATAAATGCATAGCTTTCAATTTAACAGAATAGGAACAGCATAAAATCATTAAAACAGAAGGAAAAGGATCTGTACTTGAATGATATTCGCACTTGAACATCTGATTAAAACATCTGAGACAGAGGGGCAGCTGCAAAAGTAAGAAAATTAAAAAATAAAACAACGACAACAAAAACTCCAAAAAAACCCCTCACACATATTTTGTTCTGTTTATAGTTTCAAAACCATTTATTAAGGGGTAGTGTGTATCAGGCCAACCACAATTGCATAAATATATTCCAAATAACTAACTACCATGACCCTAACCTATTTTGAAAAGGCTATTTTTAAGATCAATCTGATTCAATTATTTGAGGTGAGACTCAAAAGGGGTTAGCAACAGTAACAGTAGTGACTTTGCTCACCAAAAACAGGATTAAAGCCATTAATTAATTTCATATACAATGCTGAATTCCTTGAACACTTCTGATTTTAACTTGAATTTAACTTGGATTTAACGGTGAATTAAATGTTTCCTTTGCACAGCAAAGGAAACCATCACATAATGAAAAGATAAGGTACAGAATGAGAGAAAATATTTGCAAACAATGTACCAACAAGGGGTTAATATACAAAATATACAAAGAGCTCACACAACTCAATATTGAAAAAAAAAAACTACCCAGTCAAAAAATGGGCAGAAGACTTAAATAGACATTTCTCCAAAGACAACTTTCAGATGTCCAACAGGCCCATGAAAAGATACTCAATATCACTAATTTTAGAGAAATGTAAGTCAAAACTATAATGAGGTATCACCTCACACCTGTCAGAATGGCTATCATCAAAAAGTCTACAAATAATAAATGCTGGAGAGGTTGTGGAGAAAAGGGAACCCTCTTATACTGTTGGTGGGAATGTAAATTGGTGCAGCCACTGTGAAGAATGGGAGATTCCTTAAAAACTAAATATAAAGTTACCATATGATCCAGCAATCTCACTCCTGGGCATATATATGGAAAAGATGAAAACTCTAATTTGAAAAGATACATGCACCCCAATGTTCATGACAGAACTATATAGTCAAGGTATGAAAACAACTCAAGTGCCCATCAACAGACGACTGACTTAAGAAGATGGGATATCACTCAGCCATAAAAAGAATGATATACTGTGATTTGCAGCAAGATGGATGGTCCTAAAGAATATTCTAAATGAAATAAGTCAGACAGAAAAACAAATATTATGATATCACATATATGGAACCTAAAAAATAATACAAATGAATCTGTATACAAAACAAACACTCACAGATGCAGAAAACAAATTTATGCCTAAATGAACATCTCTTCAAAGAAGACATACACATGGCCAAGAGGCACATGAAAGGCTCTAATTAGCATCAGTAATTAGAGAAATGCAAATCAAAACTACAATGAGGTATCACCTCACAACAGTTAGAATGGGCATCATCAGAAAGTCTACAAATAACAAATGCTGGAGAGTGTGTGGAGAAAAGGGCACCCTCTTGCACTGTTGGTGGGAATGTAAATTGATACAGCCACTATGGAGAACTGTATGGAGGTTCCTTAAAAAACTAAAAATAGAATTACCATATGATCCAGCAATCCCACTACTGGGCATATACCCAGAGAAAACCATAATTCAAAAAGATACATGCACCCCAATGTTCACTGCAGCACTATTTACAATAGCCAGGTCATGGAAGCAACCTAAATGTCCATCGACAGACAAATGGATAAAGAAGATGTGGTACATATATACAATGGAATATTACTCAGCCATAAAAAGGAACAAAATTGGGTCATTTGTAGAGACGTGGATGGACCTAGAGACTGTCATACAGAGTGAAGTAAGTCAGAAAGAGAAAAACAAATATCGTATATTAACACATATATGTGGAATCTAGAAAAATGGTACAGGTGAACCAGTTTGCAAGGCAGAAATAGAGACAAAGATGTAGAGAACAAACGTATGGACACCAAGGGGGGAAAGTGGGGGAGGGGGGGTTGGCTGGTGGTGGGATGAACTGGGAGATTGGGATTGACATATATAAACTAATATGTATAAAATAGATAATAAGAACATGCTGTATAAAAAATAAATTAAAAAAAACAAACTTATACTTACCAAAGGGGGAAGGGAGGAGGAGATAAAGCAGGCGTTTAAGATTAACAGATACAAACTACTATACATAAAATAGATAAGCAACAAGGATTTACTCTATAGCACAGGGAACTATATTCAGTAATATCCTCTAATGGAAAATAATCTGAAAAATATATATATATATATATAACGGAATCACTGTGCTGTATACCTGAAACTAACACAAAATTGTAACTCAACAATACTTCAATTTAAAAAATTATATTGGAAATTGTTTTCAGTATATTTAATATATAGTTTTCCTCTTTATTTCTTTTTGTTTAATTTTTCTCCTTTTCTGCTAATGGACTGCATATCTATTTTTAAGCTTTTAACCATATCTTTTGAATAGTAACTGTGACATTTTCTAATGAATTCTTAGTTATTCAGTACTTCTGAACATGACATGGATTTTATTTTAGCATGTTATTTCTAATCTAAGTATTACTGTTTAGAGTTTTAGTTTTAGCTTAAAACATAATAAAAAGTTATATTTTACAGTCAATACTTAAATTACATGCTAAAATTAAATTATTTTGTAATTTTTGGGCTCACTATTATTTTTGGTATATTTTGTTTTCTCTCTGGCTTTTCTTTCCCATGTTTTAATACTTCTTTGAGGTTCTGAGAGTGGTAAGCCCTTGTGGTGTTTGGGTTTCTGGAAATATCTTTTTATTGCTTTCATTACTGAATGATATTTTAGATGGGAATAAAATTTGAGGTTAACAATTACTATTCCTCACCAATTTGAATATATTCCTCACTCCATTGCCTTTTGGCATCTAGTGAGCTGATGAGTAATCTATTTGATGTTATTTTTTGTTTTTTTGTATTTTTTTTTTGGTTGGAACTCTGACTTTTCTATCTGGTAGCTTTTAAGATTTTTTCACTTTAATCCTGACATTGTATAGTTTCATTACAGTGTCATGAGGTGTGAACTTCAATATACTTTTAGTTAATGTTTTTGGTACTTTGCATGTGCATTTTACCTGAGAACTCTTACCATTTTCCAATTCTGGAAAATACCTGCAATCAATTTTTCAAATTTTGCTTCTCTGCCATTCTGTCTGTTCTATAGTAGAAATCCTTTTACAAGTAGGATAGAATGCCTTAAACTATCCTCTATGTCTGATAATATCTCTTTCACATTTTTAACGCTTTACATTTGTGATCAGTTCTGAGTTAATTCCTTAGCACTAACTTCCAATTAATATGTCTTTTTCAATTGTATCTAATGTAGAGTATATTTAATCTATCAATATTTCATTTAAAGATTACATTTTTCATCTCCAAGACTACTGATTGGTTTTCACATCCATCTATATATAACTGTATTATTTCTGCCTGTTTCTATTCTGTAAATTCTGATAATTTTTTTAGTGAAAGATATTCTTTCTTACAACTGTTTAAGGAAACTAAAATAAATATTTTAACATTTTTTATCCAATTTTTCCAAAAGTAATAATGAATGAAATGACCAGATGTTGATTAACCTAATGATTTTGCTCATTTTCTTTTCTAGGGTTAGATTTTTTTCCCCATTTATTTTGGATTTTGGTTTCTAGGTTCATCTTGAGGGGTATTTTATTTTTCTCCCACATACCTCTATAGTGAGATTTCCAAAACTACATAGCTATAGAATTTACATTGCCAGTTTGGAGGTTCTATTCTGCAGGTGCTGGGGATATTGCAGTTCTAAGCTATTGATCTAGTGGTTAGTGTGGCTCAATATCTAATATTAAGTCTATGCCTTTATTTTTCAGCTTCCTTAGGCCAATAACTTTATTCAGTCTCCTTTTACTGGAGAGCTGGAGAGCCTAATCTCAGTCCTGGATTTAAGCAATGACTCCTGTTTCAGTCTCCATTTCACATATAGCACCACTAACTCCTTTCACTCTGCTGGGGCCATACTGTTCATTGCTTCCTACTTCTGGACTTGGAGCTCAAGACCTGTACTTTCATACTTAGTCACAATTTTACTTTGTCCTGATTCTGATGCAATGAAATACTGTAGTTTGTGGTTCCCCAGAATACATTATACAATATAATATATAAAGGGAGGAAAGAAAAATGGATAGACAAATATCTAGGGGGATATACTAATTATATCTCTTAGAATGAAAGAAAAATAAAGTTTGTACTGAATGTGTTAAGTCCATTTAATTATAAAAAGAAGTTTTGAGGAAAATATGTCCTAAAATATTAAAACTAATCTGCATAATGGTTTCATGGATCTGTTTGCTTATTAAAAAATTCATAAAGTTGTATTCTTAAGATTTGTGCAACTTACTGTATAATATTATGCTTCACTATAAAACTTTACCAAAAATAAGGTACAGAGGTCAACATGAGGAGGCTCTACACATAAGCCAAAGACCAGGGATACTGCACATGAAAAAGAATAATAAATGCAATTTACAGAAGCACATTAAATATATAAGAAGTTCACACTGATACTTAAAAACAAAGAAGAAATGTTATTGAACACTGTGGGAAACAGTGTATCAACACCATATTCTGAATATCCCTAGTTTAAATTTTTTTAAAAAAGCATTTATCCCATATTTTCTACATAAAATTCCATGGTATCTAGGTAACCACATAGACCTAGTTGATTAGGCTTCTTTGAAGAAAATTTCAGCTAATAGATGCAGAAGGAATAATAGACTTAGAAAAATTTGTTTCATTTACAACTAAATTCCATTTTATAAGAAACAAGGGACAGAAGAACAAAAGTTACATAATAACACAAGGAAGCCAACACATGAATATCTACTGTAGATCATTCTATAAGAGAAGTAACCTTGATTCTGTAACAAACAGTGGTATGAAATAATAAGAGGAACCCCATCTAGATGTGAAAAGACATAAGGTACATAATAACAAAACACAGTGTCTGGAACTTGACTCTCATTTGAACAAACTATTGGAAAAGAGTTTTTTTTTGAGACAGTGGTAAATATTGTTATGAACTGAGTATTAAATGATGCCAAGGAATTATTGTTAATTTTTGTATGTGTGATAATATATTGTGTTTATTTAAGAAAATATTTTTTTTGAGAAATGGAGGAGTAAAACATAACAATGCCTGGCATTGCTTCAGCAAAGACAATCAAAAAGAGAAAAAGAAGGAATGTTTCTAAATCTTGAAAACTTTGCATATGGAGATTCATTTTACTATTCTCTCTCCTTCGGTATCTGTTTGAAATTGTTTAATAAGGAAAAATAGCAAAAAAAATTGGAAAAAACTTGAAGATCAGAGAATATTTAAATTTTCTCTAGGGAATTACCTTCTCTGTCTAGAGCTACTGTCCAATACAGTAGCCATGGCCACATGTGCTATTGAGCATTGAGATGTTGATAGTCTGAATTGAGATGTGCCATAAATATGGAATATATGATGGATTTCAAGGACTTTATACAATAAAAAGGAAAGTAAAATATATTATTAATAATTTTTAAAGTTATTATATGTTGAAGCAACAATATTTTGTATATATTAGATTAAATAAAATAATATTAAAATTATTGGTATCTGTTTCTTTTACTTTTTTTAATGTAACTACTAGAAAATATAAAATTACATATGTGGCTTGATATAGGTTGAAGAAAGGAGAGCGTGCTAGGGAAAGAAATACAAACAGGTTTCTTAGAAGTTTTTGAAAGCTGGGGAAGGACTAGAACCGTTGATTGAATTTAGTATGTAACCCCAGCACACTGACTTTTTTTCAGTAGTGTCAAGTAAAGTCAGAATGTTTCGTAGCAGAAAGATTTTCAAAACAGGAAATTTGAGCCAGTTTTCAGCCTCCTGCTATATTTGCAGAGCATGAGAAAATAGCATTAAATTGGTAAGGCTACCTAAACAGTATAGTCAACTAAGAATTAAAAGTCCTTTAAACTGGAGGAAACGTATTAAGACACTCAAAGCATTTAATGCTACAAGAATATCAAATAGATTTAAAACCTGTGGTTGCAGTACCTGTGGTTGCAGTACTTACATAAGTTCTTAAGAAAAATCATTTTTTGTTGAACTGGTTTTATATCGTACTAGTTTGCACATACCAACTCATTTTAGAGATTGACTTTTAGAGAAAATTATATTACTAAGCACTCTTATAGTTCCCCCATGATTTAAAAACAATCTCTACTTTATAATGATTATATAAGCATATTCACATTAAGTGTTCAGTTTAAAAATGAAAACTATCAGAAATATATGTCTTAAAATGAACTATTTTGGGGGGGTGGAAGACGATGGCGGAAGAGTAAGATGCAGAGATCATCTTCCTTACCACAGATACACCAGAAATACATCTACACGTGGAACAACTCCTACAGAACACCTGCTGAACGCTGGCAGAAGACCTCAGACCTGCCAAAAGGCAAGAAACCCCCCACATACCTGGGTAGGGCAAAAGAAAAAAGAATAAACAGAGACAAAAGAATAGGGACGGGACCTGCACCAGTGGGAGGGAGCTGTGAAGGAGGAAAGGTTTTCACACACTAGGAAGCCCCTTCACGGGCAGAGACTGCGGGTGGCGGAGGGGGGAAGCTTCAGAGCCGTGGAGGAGCGCACAGCAACAGGGGCGCGGAGGGCAAAGTGGAGAGATTCCCTCACGGAGGATAGGCGCCAACCGGCACTCACCAGCCCGAGAGGCTTGTCTGCTCACCTGCCGGGGCAGGCGGGGCTGGGAGCTAAGGCTTGGGCTTCGGTCGGAGTGCAGGGAGAGGACTGGGGTTGGCGGTGAGAACACAGCCTGCAGGGGGTAGTGCACAACGGCTAGCCGGGAGGGAGTCCGGGGAAAAGTCTGGACCTGCTGAAGAGGCAAGAGACT
>RJWK010028873.1:0-16677 GCA_004363435.1 Platanista minor | reverse complement strand
GCTGGGTAAGAGGTGATTTCCAGACAATAAGCAAGGGGACATAAAAATCATAAAAGGCAGGTGCAAGACTTTAAGAAGCAACATAAATGGAACTATTTGGTGAAAGGGCACAATCCCTGCCTCCCCCAATAGCATGTCCCTTGTGAGAAGCCAGTGAGATAATAGATGGGATCATTAAGTACTGTGCAAGGTCCAGTGTAAGCACTCAATATGTAGAAGTTGCTAAAAGATGCTAAAAGGAGACATCATGGCAGTACTGCAGTGGGTTATGGTGTCAGAGCAGATGCTCATCAGGCCAATTTCAAACAACCACACGAAGGTAAAATGAAATCTGTCAGCCTCTACTGAAGCCTTTAAAAATGTGTAATCTTCTATTTAGAAAGATTTCCATAAAAATTATTAAAAAGGAAAGTGTGTTCTCTTAAAAGGACCAAGCTTCCGTTTTTGAAAAATGTCACTTAAGTAGAATGCCTCATCTTCTGGGAACGCCGGATCAATAAGAACAGTCCTATTCATGTTCACCACTGTAATCTTTTTTTATACCTTTACATTTGATGAGAGGTTATATGTCTCTTATCCCAAATTACCCATTTTTCCTTCCAGCCGGTCAGCCAAGTTTTGACTCAGGGCACTGTATGCACGTGGTTCTTATCTGCTCTCCATATCCTCTTCACGTACTCGCCTAAAGTGTAGATTCATTCATGTTTTTATCACCTATCTCACTCCACAAAGGGTTCAAGGTGGCTTACAGGAAAACATACAAACTGATAGTGAGAAATAAATACATAAAAATGAGAATCAGGAAATACATTTCAGTGGAAATATTTGCTTGCAGGTAGACTGCATCCAAAAGTAGAGATCAGATCAGTGCCGTAGTGGGCACTTCTGGCAACAAGGCGGCCCAACTCTACCCTAAGTGGTAAGAAGCACCACAGGGTGGCACAGGGAGACAGCAGGCAGCATGTGCATGTCCTAAGGGAAGAAAAGCTGACCAAGAACAAAATTGAATGATCAGAGGGAATAATGATTTCAGTTACAGTACTATGATTGTTTCTCAAATCCATTGCTGAGCCAGCCAACTGGAAGAGCGTATGCACTATCAGTAAAGGCTCTAATTCAGCAAATTCTTTTAAGCATGGTGGAACAGTGTTCACTGCTATGGCCTTTTCTAAGGGAATGTAGCATAAAGGAAGAAGGGGAGTTAAATAATCCCTTCAAATCACCTAAGGCTGCTGAGAATCTTTTGCTTTGTAGTAGCTCAAGTGTCAAAGGATGGTGACACCTGGCAGGTCAGTGGCAACCACCCCTAGGAAACTTTAGAGCAACAGGAGAAACTGTGGTGCATGGTGGACAGAGGAGCAGAAATACCCTCCCAGGAAAGCCATATTGCCCAGAAAATAGGGGGCACTGCAGGGGTTGGTGACGCAATGGCAGCTGCCGATGCAGTAGTGCTAAATTAGTGACAGTGCCAGTTGTATGTAGACTGCTGAATCTTCTGGATGGGACCAAAATTCTTAGCCTTGCCCTTTCTGCTGCCCACAAAGGGGGTTCAGGCTTTTTCCACCACTTTACCTCTTGCCCTCCAAGGACTGTTCTGTAATTGCATTATTGCTTCCCTAGCTTTTTTTTTTTTTTTTTTTTTTTTTTGCCGTACGCGGGCCTCTCACTGTTGTGGCCTCTCCCGGCCCTCTCCCTGTGGCGGAGCACAGGCTCTGGACGCGCAGGCTCAGCGGCCATGGCTCATGGGCCCAGCCGCTCCGCGGCACGTGGGATCTTCCCGGACCGGGGCACAAACCCGCGCCCCCTGCATCGGCAGGTGAACTCTCAACCGCTGCACCACCAGGGAAGCCCCCTAGGTTTTTATGATACTAAAAAATGGAGAAAGACCACAGAGATTACAGGAAAGCAGAAAAGAGCAAGGGTTACATGAACTGTGGCTAGAGGAGTTTTGTTTTGTTTTGTTTTGTTTTGTTTTTGAAGCACAAAGCAAGTCTGCACGGAGATGGGATGGAGAGGGTTTTTGGAGTTTGTGTGTGTGCATGATTTTTTTAAGGGAATGGTGCCAGAAAACTGATAGGATGAATGGACGTGGCTGGAAGGGAAATAAGACAAATTTATACTGAGCATGTGTCTGGGGGGCTGGACCATATTGCCCACTATGGTGCTCTAAGACTGGACCATAAAGATCATGGTTTTGTAAGTGCTATCCTAGCAATGGCTTTTTGGTCTTGTGTGTGAATTCTGCTGTGCAGCACAACAGCAGTTCCTAATGGAGCGGTGGAAGTTGCAGAAAATGTGTCCAGGAGCATATGTGAGGAATTGAATTATTGCTGTTAATGAACTCACAGGCTGGTAAAGTGGGAAAATGTGCATTCTCTGTAAGTTACAGTAAGAGGATTCCGCCATGTACTTATAACAATATTGTTCCCCATCACCTAAAGAAAGATAGAAATTACTTTAGTATGGCAGAAGTTGGCTATGATCTGACTGTCACTTCAGCTTCATTTTTCATGACTCCTTCCTTGCAATCTACATCCTAGACCCGTAGTTTTCAACTGTGGGAGATCCCCCTACCCCCAGGGACATTTCGCAATGTGTAGAAACACTTTTGACTGTCACAGCTGGTGGGGGAGGGGAGAAATGCTATTGGCATCTAGCGAATAGAGGTCAGGAAAATGGCTAAACATCCTTCCATCCACAGGACAGCCCCCAGAAAACAGCCCCCACAACTAAGCCAATTGCCAACAGTGCTGAGGGTGAGATACTCATGCTTGATTGGCTCCTCCTCTCTGACTTTCTGATATGACTGTTCCCTCTTCCCAGAAAGCATCCCCCAACCCCAAGCATCAGACTTGTTCCTCCACATGTCCATTCAACTCTGATCATCTCTTGGAGAAGTTCCTTGGCTTTTAGAGAATGACTTGGGTGCCACTTCCTGGACTCTGCCCCTACATTTTGTGTACACTATCATTAGGGCAGTATTATAATTATTGGTAATTTCTTATTATCTTCTCTTCCCTCCCCCCTCCCACCCTACTATGCTATAAGTTCACCAAGGCAAAGAGGGACCAGGTGAGGTCTTTGTATCTCCAGCTCTTGGCATTGTGTGATCGATAAATATTTGTTAAATGGAAAGAAACAAATAAGACGTTTAATCCCTGGGGTGGTTTCTTTCCTTTTTAAAATTGGGCATAATATCTGCTCTGCCTTCTTCACATAATTCTTGTCATGATTGAATGAGATAAATAGATGGTAGGTTGTTTGATGTTTCACAATGATAACAGCTTCCGTGTACCAAGCAGCTTCTCTGTTCTTGCCACTGGGTGAGATGCTTTACACATAACACATCTAATTTTTTCATATTGCTAAGAGGAGTGCTATTATTCCCCTCCAAACCCACAGGGATGAGGGAATTCATAAGGAATTCAAGTGACTGTCCAAGATCACAGAGTTAGTAAGTAGTGGATTTGAGACTCAAATCCAAAGTTTGGAAATGGGAAATTTTGGATGTGTTTTAGATATAGACGGATATCACTGCAAAAATCTAAGGGTTCAAAGTTAGGGAGATTCCCAAAGATAGGAAACTTATACAAATAGTCAAGGAAAATAATGTGGTTTTTGTTTTGTTTTGTTTTGTTTTGTTTTCTGTCATCTGACCAACACTGAGACCTTTCTCAGGGAACCTGGCGTTTTAATAGCAACATTACCCCACCTGATTAATCAGAATCTCTGTTTGTTTGTGCATAAAAGACAACTCATTATGGCAAATATGCATTAGAAGGCCATAATATATGCATTTATTCAATTAAGTCTAATGTATTATTTAAGGCTTGGTGTGTGGTATTTATCACTAGCAAATGCTAATTTATACAGATTATCAGAATGTAATTAGGTGCACAGCTTGCGAGGGTAGCCTGTTACTTGGAAGGTGCAGCCATGACTTACTCTACTCTGGGCCAGTATATTAGAGCGTCCGTCAACCTACACCATATGTACACTTTGGCTCACACACAGCTTTAAAAGTTTAAAAAAAAAAAAAAAAAAAGTAAATGATTGCACAACCCATTACCATGGCCCCTCCAACTGCTAGTGAAAGCCACTACCTGTATCTTGGAGAGGTACCACTCACTGATGAGGGTTTACTTAGAGTCATATACCCTCTTGAGCATCAGTGCCCCCATCACTCCACCAACCAGAGGTAGTGCTAATGAAATAGGTGCCTCCCCCATTACACCCGCCCACCTCTATGCTGTATGCAGGAGACAAGGGAGTCCTTGAAACGTTCACTCAATAAACAGGCACTGAAAATCTACTCTGTGCCAGGCTTTGTGCTTAGCTTAGAATATGTGAAGATGGATGAGGCAGAGGCCCTGTATCAGGGGAGAAGTGTTCTGCAGACTTCTAGGGGACAGAGTTTAGCATGCCACAGTCCAAGACAGAGCCCTGACTGTCTTTATCAACTATGTGATCAAAAGCAAGTCACTTTTACCCTCCCATCCCCAGTTTCCTCACCTCTTGCAGTGGAGAACCTACACCCACTTATAAGATGGCTGTAAGTACAAAAGAAGCCGCTGTTTCTGACACTAAATGTAAACCTGCCCTTCCACCCACACTCTTTCCTCCAGATACTCAATCACACCCAACATCACTTGATTTTTTTTTTTTTTCTTTCCTAAGACCTTACTCTGGGTTTTCCTATAGAGACAGAAGTAGGGTGTTAACGTTGCTTGTTCCACAGCATTGACCCTAAAAATCTTTATCAGGGATATTTGCTTCCCCAGTTTGTGTTTTCCTGCTCTCTGTCCCAGCAGGTATTGCTTCTCTGTCTTTCCCCAGATGGAACATACCTTGTTCCCTGTGGTTTGCACTCTTCTCAACCTTCCATGCCTGGCATTTCAAAAACAAGTTCCTGAAGTTTACAGAGCCCACCTGGGCCAAGGGAGCCTAGAAAAACCCTGCCTCTGAAGGCTGAGAGCCTTGCCTGTTTACGTGAAATGGATTGTGTATACCTGATTTGGGGAAAAGATTCACTTGATAAGCTATCACTGAATATGGCCTTTTCCAATATGAAGAGATCATTTCTTTGTAGCTAAGAGAGGAAGGAAAGAAAGTATTAGATGGCCTTCAAATGAGGCAAATACCTTGCCAAATTTAAATCTTGTAAAATCTGTTTCTAAGTGGCTGGGGTGAAAGTAACAGTGCCTTATAGCCATGAACTATTTTGGTTGTCAAGCTGGAGGGCATTTTATCAGAAACAGTTGTTGAGATGAAATATGTAGTAAAGTGAAAGAGAACAAAATGGGCCCCCACTATCATAGTATAACTATTTCTCCCCAAAAGCAAAGTTAAAATAATTGTACTTACCACCATACACTCCCCAGCAGAACTCTACAATTAACATTTTACTATACTAGTGTCATCAATGAAGTAAGCAAGCCACCAAAAAGAGGGAGATGTGATCTCAGCACATCTTTCCACCTGACCTTCCTCTATTCCTCACTCATCCTTTTCTTCTGCTAAAGGTACTTGAAATTCCCCCAACTTTTGCTTTTTCTCTTATTACTGTCTTAGTCTAAAATGACCTCCGTCTAGTCATGCCCAAATCTCATCCATCCATCAAGGCTCAGCTCAAGAATAGTTAATATTTTTTTTTGAGTTCATACTACATACCAGACACTGATTAGCTTCTTTATTTGCATCAACTCACTGAATTCTCATATCACCCTTAAGATGAATATTATTATTATCCCCATTTCACAGATGACGCAACTGAGGCCCAGAGAGGTCCATGGGCTTGCCCCCTGTCAACCAGCTAATACCAGGTAGAGCTGGGATTTGAACCCTAAGTTATGACCCCAGAGTCTTCAAGGCCTTCTGTGATTTTTTTCCCTGGAATAGTCTTTCCTTGGAGCTTCACTAACATTTAATGTTCATTTCTCCTAAGACACTCTTCGTATTCTACCTTGCACTGAAATTATGCCCCTCTTCCTTTTCCCCTAATAGATTAGATGAGGGCTGAATCCATATCAGTTTTATCAGTTTGCCTTCTTAAAAAAAAAAAAAAGAAAAAAAAAAAAGACACAGTAGGGACTCAGTAAATACAAGGGCATGGAAATGGTGGACCAGAACCAAACCTCATGATTTATCTGCAGAGTGGACGTGCCCATTTTAATAGCCAAGAGGTCACTCTTTTTTTTTTTTTTTTTTTTTTTTTTGGCTGCATTGGGTCTTCGTTGCTGTGCACGGGCTTTCTCTAGTTGCGGTGGCTACTCTTTGATGCAATGTGCATCAAGAGTAGCGGTGGCTACTCTTTGATGCAATGTGCAGGCTTCTAATTGCGGTGGCTTCTCTTGTTGTGGAGCATGGGCTCTAGGTGCATGGACTTCAGTATTTGTGACTCACGGGCTCTAGAGCGCAGGCTCAGTAGTTGTGGCACACGGGCTTAGTTGCTCCGCGGCGTGTGGGACCTTCCCGGACCAGGGCTCAAACCCGTGTCCTCTGCATTGGCAGGTGAATTCTTAACCACTGTGCCACCAGGGAAGTCCAAGAGGTCACTCTTGAACAGTGGAAATCTAGGGAAATATTATTTGGTTAAACCAGGATTTCCCCCTTTATTTCTTTCCTCTATGCAATATTTGAGCTGAAAATGTCGGTTTATAAGCAGACTGATTATGTGTGCATGTTGGGGACTTAACAAAACAGGTAGGAGATTTGTCTCCACAGCAGGAAATAAAGAGAGAAAGAAAGGAGGCAACTGTGAAGAAGCCAATTTGCTTCTTTTTTTTTTTTTTTCAAACATGAAAGGAAAAAATACATAATTTAACCAAGAAATTATCACCAAACGCCCAGCGAACCCCCTGCCTGTCCAAACAGACAGAACACACAAACATTCTATGTGTGTTTTTGTGGGCTTTTAATTTGGTGCTAGCAGTGGAGGCGAGCAGTATTAGAAGTCCAGAAATGCATATATACAAGAAGCAGAAGAGCTGGAAGTTGGAGGATGCATGAGGCTGGCATAGCCAGTGTGTCCAAAGATCCAGGGTTGTGAGCAATTTCAATGCACATGTGGTGTGATGGGGAGACAGACTCAGGTCTTATAAGTCCATCAACTCATCCCAAACTTGATATTAAAATCACCTGGGATGATTGCTAGAAATACAGATTCCAAGCCTCCATCCCAAGCTTCCTAAGTCAAAATTTCTCTGAGAGGCACCCTGGAATCTTTACATTCAGTAAGTGCTCCTAACTATTCTCAGGAACAGAGGAGGCAGGGAAACACTGCTTTGGGTGATAGGAGCTGAATGCCTGCTTTGTGGCAGGCGGAGGTGCAAGGATTAGAATGTCTGGGTCCCCAGCGTAAGGTGCAGAAGGAAGCCAGATTGGGAACTGCGAAGCCAACAGGTCACTTAAACTCTCTGGGCCTCATTGCCTCAGTCTGTGAAGTGTCATTGCCCGCTTCGCACATTTTCTGCTAGGTCCATGCAGAGTGCTTTCTGAAGTTGACCCCCTGGTTTCTGAGGGGTTATTTGACAACGGCTACCTCATCATGACCACCTAACTCTCCAAGGGCTGAGTCCTTCCCAAAACAATCCCTGATATAAAACTGCTAGTCCCTGAATCTGTAGGAAGGAGCTCCATGGCAGACAGTTTCCAAGGTGGCCTCTGATGATTCTACAGTAAGTCCCGATACGAACCTTCAAGTTGCAGACTTTCAAAGATGCAAACGTGGAGCCTACTAATGAAGACCTGGTGGAATTGGAGGCCCTGAGAAAGGATGAAGAGGGACACAAGGAAGAAGTAACTGAAGAACCAAAGAGATTCATGATGCAGGAAATGGCAAGGGGATTTTCTTTATGTGAGGAAGCACAGTTAAGTTTTTGAGGTACAGGACCCAAATGTAGAACGGTACATGAAGGTTGTAGCAGCAGCCATTCGGAATGCAATCCACTGCTACCGTGTCATCTATGATGAGCAAAAAAGAGCTACTACCCAGACATCACTGGATCATTTTTTCAGGAGGGTACGTAGTATTGAATCCAGCAAGGAACCAGAACCTGTGCCATCAACATCAGGCATGAGTGAAATTGCAGCTTGCCCTCCGTCTCCTGTTGCTGACGATCCTTCAGCTCTACCGTCTCCCACCTCCTCTCCCTCCTCCAGTCAGTAACTTCTCGCCTGTTCGCTCGATGCCAGCCCCTGGATGCCAGCTGTTGTACGGTACTACTGTACTTTTCAAGGTACTGCAAGATTAGAACTGTTTTCTTTATTGTTTGTGTTTGTTTGTTTTTTATGTATTATTTTTGTGAAAAGTATTATAAACCTATTACAGCACAGTACTATATAGCCAATTGTGTTAGTTGGTTACCTAGGCCAACTCTGTTGGACTTGGGAACAGATTGGACTTACAAACGTGCTCTTGGAATGGAACTCGTTTGTATGTAGGGGACTTACTATATCTACCTGCATTCATGCCACCATGTGGCCTGCTTCCATACTGGATAATCCATGATTGTGGAAAATTACTTTGTGGAAATAGCAAAGTGTGGCTTCTAAGGCTAGTCATCCATGACACTGCAGCCTCCACTTTGCTCTCTTGGATCATTGGGTCACTCCCTCTAGGGGAAGCCAGCCACCATATTGTGAGGGAACTCAAGCAGCCCTGTGGAGAAATCCGGGTAGCTAGGAACTGAGGCTACCTGCAACAGTCACCATCATCCTGCCACATGAGCCAACTTGGAATCAGATCTTACATCCCCAGCCAAGCCTTTAGATGATGGCAGCCCATCTTCCCTGCAATCTCTGAGCTAGAACCACCCTAGTCAGCTTCTCCTGAAATTCTAATCCACTGAAACTGTGTGGGTTATTGTTTTAATCTGCTATGCTTTGAGGTAATTTATTATGCAGCAATGGATAAATATACAGTCTCTCTTTCACCTGTGTCTGATAATGGCTTGAAAAGGGCCTAGGAATGGATGGTCCACTTGGATTCTATTCGGTGTAATAGCAACTAGAAAGTATTGAATGCATACTAAGAACTTTGCATGCATCATTTCATGTAATCTTCTTAAGAGACAGATAGCATTATTCCCATTTTATGGATAAAGAAACTAAAATTTAGAGAAGTCAATTAAAAGTCCCAGGCCTCTGATTTAATACAGGTGAAGTAAGAACTTGAAAGAAGTTCTGCTTCAGAAAAGATTCTCGCTCTTTGTTTTCTAAGGATGAGTGATATTCCATTGAATGCATAGACCACGTTTTTTAATCCATCCGTCAATGGAGATTTACTTTCTTTCCATATCTTGGCTATTGTGGTAATGCTGCAACAAACATAGGAGTACAGACAGCTCTTCACGGTCCTGATCTCAATTATTTTGGATAAATGCCCAGACCTGGGGTTACTGGATCATAGGGTTATCCTATTTTAATCTTTGAGGCCTTAAAAAGAAGGAAATTCTCCAATGTGTGACAATATGGATGAACCTTGAGGAGACTATGCTAGGTGAAGTAAACCAGTGACAGAAGGACAAATAAATACTGTGCGATTCTATTCATATGAGGGATGTAAAATAGAGAATAGAATGGTGATTGCCAGGGGCTGGGGGAAATGGGGAGATGCTATTCAATGAGTATAAAGTTTCAGTTATGCAAGATGAGTTAATTTCTAGAGATCTGCTGTACAACACTGCACCTGTTGTCAACACCACCACATCGTACACTTAAAATTTTGTTAAAAGGATAATCTCATGGTAAATGTTCCTATAAGAAGGAAAGGAAGGGAGGGAGGGAGGGAGGAAGGAAGGAAGGAAGGAAGGAAGGAAGTGAAAGGAAAGGAAAGGAAAGGAAAGGAAAAAAAGAAAAGGAAAAAAGAAATTTTCTACTCAGGGTCACTATTGAGAGCCTCCAGGCAGTTTGTATCCATCTCAGCTCATTCTGTTTGAGGATTTGCTGTCTCACTTGGCCTTGGTCCTTATCTCTGTGGAAAGAGAACGTGTTAGGCTGGCCCTTGATCTGCATGGATAAAGTGGGAGGGGTAAATTCAAGCTCTCTGAGCCTCAGCTGCCTCATCAGTCACATGGGGATAATCATTATTTCACAGGGCAGTTGAAAGAATTCAATTTCACAAGGCATATGCCATCGTTCTGTAAACTCTAACACCAAAGCAAATTATTGTTTTTAATCAGTATTATTATCTTAATTTATTCCAAGCACATAGAGATTATTGGATTAACAGAGCCAATTATTACAGCCCACCCAGGGTCTATGGAAAGGTCCCCAGCTTTAAAGACAGTCGATGTGTCTTTCTTTCCCAGAACGTGAGAGAAACACTGAAGAACTATTCATTGTCTTCCAGCTGTAATTGATCATGGGATGAAAGTTGTTTTGTCGATCTTCCATTGCAGTCCTTGAATAAAAGGTTAGTAAATGGTAATGATTAAAAAAACCCAACACATTCTCTTTTGAATCCCACCCACGCAGGCTCTCCTACTTAATATCTCTTTGAAAATGGTCTTTATGAACCTCAAGGTCTGAAAAAAAAAAAAAGTTTCTTCTGTTGTATCATCAATAGTAAAGAAAAAAGCCAATTGGAATTATTACCTTGGCTGCCCACCCGTGGGGCCCTCCCTGGCGTAGCTGGGGTGGGAGGTGAGGGAGTAGCAAAGAAAGGAAGGGAAGAGAAAACCCATGCCCGGAATTTCCAAGCCAGAGGGACATGTTTTTTTTTCCCTTTAAAATTAAAAGGACACATCAATTTCACTCAAACTCTAAAAGCAGAAAGGAATGGGGGATTTGACTGGTAATGTTTAGAAATAAAGGATTTCTGGAAATTGATTGTGACTTGAAAATTGCGGCGTTCTGCTTTCTAAAATAAAAAGAAGAGCTGCAGTTTCTACACGCGCACAAGCACCCATCCCATGGGCTCCCCCGCTGCCATCTCCTGGACACAGTCGTGGTTTTCCTCCTTTGCGGCTGTGGAGCGGGCTTTTCTCCTGGACAGCGGCCTTCTGCACCTGCGGCTGACCTGGTCGTCATCGCTCTCCACCGACACTGCTTCCCCCGCCACCTGCAGCAACACGTGTAAGCAAGTATTCCTCCGGCATTCTGTTCTTCCTCTTCTTGGAAGGACTGCAGATTCTGACCCTCTTCCCTCTCTCTCCCACCATGTTTTTATTTGAGAACAACAGAAAGGTGGATGGAAACTAGGGGTGACGGAAGTTGAGAGAGAGAGAGAGAGAGAGAGAGAGAAGCAGGTGGCTATTAAGACAGAGAAAGAGCAAGACAGACACATAGAGAATGTGAGGGGAGAAGTGGAAATTAAGGAGTCAGACGAGCAGGGCTTTAAACATTCTAACTGGAAGCTGACTCTTTGCCGGAGATTTCAAACAAATCATTCCCCTAACCCTAGGCATCTTCTGGGAACTCTCTCTTCCTCTCTCTCTCTCCTGTTCTCTCTCCCCTTTCTCTGTCCCTAACCCCACGGAGCCAAAATTGACCTCGGCTTATGGCTCGTGCCGGCACCAGAACTTTCATTACTATCACCTTCACACACGTGTGCACACACATCACACATACAGTCGCGCATATGCACACAATCTCACACGCATACAACGACCCACACACTTCACACACAACCACACTCCAGTATCTCACACACAATCACACACACACCCTCGCACTCCCCTCATACATTCCACAGATGAGCAAACACTGAGGAGGGGACTGAGGAACGCAAGCCTGGATGGAAGGGTTTGGGGCTGGTCCCCTCCCACTGCATCTTCTCTCAGGGGCCCTGGCAACACTTCCTTATTCCTTTTTCCACCATCACCTCTTATTTTCCTTACCCCAGGTGGCAACAAGCCACTGCCCCTCAAGCACCACAGATACAGTCCCAAGAGAGAAGAAGAACATTTGGAGAAACTGAGGGGTGGGGTATGACAAGCTTTCCTGTTGTTAAAAATGGGTCTAACTCAAAGGGGCATCGTTCTTCAGCTACACCTGGGAAAACATCTAAATTGCTTCTAGAGATTCCAAACAAGCCAGAGATTTAGAATGGCAGTACATGCCTTCCAAGCTTCGAAAGCTACTGTCCTCTCCTAGAAGCCTGTCCCAGCAGATCTGGCCCTGGTCTGGGGCACCTCACCCTCTTTCCTGGCGTTTTTCACAAACCCTTCAAAAGCCCTGCAGAGGCTGTTCAACCCTTCTCTGGCCCTGCACTGCCATCATGTGGCTAAAGTGAGCACTGCAACCACTTAAGTGGCGAAAAAATGACCGCCTCCGTGGTTCCGCGGTGTGGAGGGAGATCAGGGCTGATCTCTAACGGATCGTAAATGGGGTATTTTCACGTTCCTGTAAGGAGTGCTGGGATATTTTGCAAAAGGGATTTGGATGCCTTTTACACATCCTTCCATCCGCTGGTCCCTTTTCATGAAATGCCTTCCCCCTACTCTAAGTACTACCCTGTGTTGTAAGAAACTTGCCCAGATACCTAAGCACGATTAACCTCTTTCACCTTCAAACACACGTTTCACTTCGTTTGCTCTGACTGTACCGCTTACTAAAATTCGAAACTGTATGGAAATTAAATGCGTGTGTATCTCTCTCCCCTACCAGGGAATTGAACTGGCAGATGGCAGCGACCCAGTTTTATTTTTTCACAGTTTGCAAATATTAGGAAGTCTTTAAATGCATGTTGCAAATAAATGACTCGATTCCTTAGCTACCCCGCAATTACTCACCTACTGACCCCATCCTTACCCTTCTCAGCGCAGTGCTGAGCATCACGGGGGATGTGTCCGCAGAGCATCGTTTGGGGGGGGGGGGTGTGTATACAGATATATGTATATAGATATGTATATATCTCCCAGAGAAAAATATTTCAGTAAACTGCAGATGGGGTATGATAAGCCTTCCTATCAGAGCTAGATTTTTCCCATATGATGAGCTGTGTGTCCTTGGGCAAGTCACCTTCCCTCTCTCTGCCTTAGTTTTCCCAACTGCATAGAGAAGAATGAGTCAAACTATCACTAAGGTCCCATTCAGACAGATGGCATGGGGCATTTTAAACAAACCTATGACATAACTAGTGGAACTCTGAGTGTACAAAGAGAGATGAGATGCACCATGGTTTTCATCTTTCTCCATTTACCCCAAGGCACAGGGCTTGGATACACAAAATAGGCACTCAGTCAATATCTGGAAGAGAATATTAGATGGAACAAAACACATAGCAACATCAACAACAACAACAACAACAAAAAGAAGGAAAATGGCCACAGAATAGATGTGCACAGCAAACATCACAGCGCCATTTGTAATTCACATTTAGATTTTCTATCTCCTGACACAAGCATGCTGCAAAAAAACTATGTCAAGAGCTGGTGACATTCAGTGAAGGCTGTGGTGGACTTTTCAGAGAAAGCTGCTTAGAGGGCAAGTTATATTCCCAGCCAAAAGAAGCTGGCTCTAGATGAAAGGGGAAGATGGTGTTTGAGATGCAGTGAGGACAGCCCAGGGAGGGAGTGATGAGGCAGACATGAACAGTGAGCAACAGCTACACAGCCATGGACCCTCCTCCTGACTTCAGAAGCCTCTCTCCAGCTGTAATCCAGATGGGTATCACCTGAAAAATCGCCCTGCTCCTGCGACCAGAAACCCGAGCGGAAGTCTGTGGTTGGGCACATTCTATTTCATAGATTGCTAGACATGGTCCAGCCCAACCTCTTCTTTTCACAGATGCACAGAAAGCAGCAAAGAGCATGTTGTGCTTAGGGAGGCCTCTTCCTATGCCTTGCAGTGGCTCAGGCGCATTCTGTGTGCTTCATAAGTTGTTCAGTATCACGATCTGTTGGCCCTCTTCCTTCTACCAGTATTATCAGACATTCTAGTTTAAGCCAGGAACGAGGCTGGGCAGACATCTACTCCCAATGCAACCACTTGAAGAAGCATTACCCTGGAAGCGCAGAGCCAGGAGCTTGGATATTCGTGGTCTCAAGTGAAACAGTCACCATGAGGCCCTCTGAGTTAAGTCAGTGAAAGGCTGGAAGCCTTAATACTAATTGCTGGCTTATGCATCTCTTCTGCGTATGTTTTCCTGATGAATAGAGTTATGATTATTTAATTTGCAATGGACCAGAAGGAACTGATTTTACCATGGCTGATGGTCAGGAACTGAGGATGCTGAGACTAAGCATATTTCAAAATGTATCTCAAAAAAAAAGAGAGTAATCAGGAGTTTTCCTTTCTTCTTGCCAATATTGTATGTGCTTCTTTCCCTATTGAAGTAGAATAAATTGCTGCATTTCATCACCCTGCTGTCTTTTGGGGTTAAGCTACAGCCCAGAGGTTGTGATGGGAATCCTAGGGGTATGCACTGGTGTTGCTATGCTCCCAGCTCCCACGTGTGACAGATCTTGCTCATCCATCAAGCCATTTGTGTCCTGCAGCATCTCCTCAGCACACTCCTCCAGATGAATCAGGGTAGGCACTTAAGACGCAGCCCATTTTTTGTTTGTTTGTTTGTTTTTGGGTTTGGGTTTTTTTGCAGTACGCGGGCCTCTCACCGTTGTGGCCTCTCCTGTTGCGGAGCACAGGCTCCGGACGCGCAGGCTCAGCGGCCATGGCTCACGGGCCCAGCCGCTCCGCGGCATGTGGGATCTTCCCGGACCGGGGCACGCACGAACCCGTGTCCCCTGCATCGGCAGGCGGACTCTCAACCACTGCGCCACCAGGGAAGCCCGATGCAACCTTTTTTTAACCTTTGAACCTGAGATCTTAGGAGGCTGACTTCTCAAGTTGCAGTTAGGATCAGAACTAGAACTCAAATTTTCTGATACCTAAAATCTTTCTCCTTTCTCTCTTTCAATTGTAAGCTGCCTGAGGATGAGCATTATTTCCTCTTTTACCTTGGTATTATTTTTTAAATATTCAGTCAATACATAGGTTGCATTCCTGTCTAGCATCTGACTATCCACAATGGGATCCAGAACAGAAATCTACACTGCATCTTCAGAAGGTTACCACACTCAACCCTCTCTATGCCTGATGCCCTTTCTCAAGTGATTGTCATCGCTAAAAATGTCTCCTTCACAACATGTACCTGAAGCTCTGCTCAGATGCTGTGTTATCTGCAGGGATTCCAGGTTTGTCCTAACCTAGCACCATCTTTATCCTTAACGGGCATTAACTTTTGAATCCTCTTTTCTTCCTTAACATTTGCTTTGAATCTAAACTAGACTTCTGCTCAGTTATTATGTATCTGCCTATCACTTCTACCAGACTGTGAGCATAAAACTAGAAAACATATTTTACTTCTGTGATGAATAGAGGGTGCCTAGGATGCCATAGGCTTCCAATAAATCTTAGATGGATTCAATGGAGTTCCTGGAATCATCACCATTAAATACAGAATCACAGAACTGAAAGCTGGAATAAACCTTAGAGATCATGTGATCCACAGTGGGAAATGGGTTTTATTTTAAAGCTAATCCCAATTCATTGTTAGTGGCTGCCTAGAGTAGCAGGCAAAGTCCAAGTTCAGTAGGAAAGAGTGTTGAGCTGGGTTCGGGATGTCTGCCAAGAGTGAGCAAGGAAGCAGCACAAAATGTATGCCTCTGCTGCCATCAGGGATCAGGGCCACTCCCTACTATTTAAAGCCTGAGTAATGTAGTGGATGATGTGGGATTTGGACTAGAATGCTGAATTTCAGTGCTCTACCGCAAGATGTTTGTATGGTTGTATTCAAATCTCTTATTCTCTCCGAGTTTTAGTTCCATTGTTTATGAGATGAGCATAGGTAGTGGCTCTCCCCATCCTTGCCTTGCAAGGTTCTTGTGATTGTTGAGGGCACGGCCATGAAAGGAGTTTACAAACCATAAAGCAATGTACAAATGGGTGATGTTCCCTTAGGGCACTGACCTCAGCGATCATTCCGTAAGTGGAAAGAGAGAATCCAACCCTAAAAAAGATAACTGGGCACTTTGATATTCAAGCATGCTCCTGGTCTGAAGCTATGATTTATTTACCGTGTAAGAAATATTCACATTTGGGCATCGTACACCCATTAACTTGGGCACGTATCAGGATCAGAGACCATTCAGTCCGGAAAATAAGTGTCTTGTCATGGTCTTACTCACTGGAAAATAATTATGTCATGGTCTTACTCACTGGAAAATAATTATGTCATGGTCTTACTCACTGGAAAATAATTATGTCACTGGTTATTAACCCAGGGTATTTGTACCAGATGAAAATTTCTGTGTTCTGTGTCTTCCTCTAGTTTCTTTCCCTTTCTTGTTCACGTCCTTTCCATTTCTTGTTCATGGTCTTCTTACCTCTATTTCAAGATATGACTATAGTCTTCTAACTGGGCTCCTCTCTTTACTGTGATCCCGCTGAATCTAGCCTCCACAGAGCTATCAGAATGGTCCTTCAAAAATACAATAGGAAGGGCTTCCCTGGTGGCGCAGTGGTTGAGAGTCCGCCTGCTGATGCTAGGGGACGCGCGGGTTCGTGCCCGGTTCCGGGAAGATCCCACATGCCGCGGAGCGGCTGGGCCCGTGAGCCATGGCCGCTGAGCCTGCGCGTCCGGAGCCTGTGCTCCGCAACGGGAGAGGCCACAGCAGTGAGAGGCCCGCGTACCGCAAAAAAAAAAAAAAAAAAAAAAAAAAAAAAAAAACAAAA
>RJWK010028872.1:0-25576 GCA_004363435.1 Platanista minor | reverse complement strand
GACCCCATCACCCAGAAGTGTCTCAGCAGCCCACCGCCGGCATCAGAGCCTGGGATCCAGCCTCAGGATAGGCTCGTGCCCTCGGGGCAGATTCCTGTGCCCCAGTGGAGCCAGAAATGCCCACTGTGTAGGACGGAGGTCTGGCCTGGGCGACAGGAGGCCTGGAAGGGGCCATGTGACCCGGGCAGGACCTCCCATCTCCAGCCTGTCTCCCCCTGCAGTCCCAGAGATCTCTCCACCCCTGACCACTGGAGTCTCTCCCAGACACGCTCCCCTCTCTGCTGTAGCTCCACCACCTAGGGTGGTGCACCAGGTCCAGGGAGGGCACACAGAGCCAGCCAGCCAGGGCAAGAGCAACCAGGGACCTCAGGCCAGGGAGGAAGGAAGAGACAGGCCCAGGAGAGCTGGAAAGTCCCTGGAAGTGGAAGAACGGGGCCTCCAGAACTTCAGGAAGGCAGGAGGGAGTGCCCTGGGCTGGCCGAACCCTCTGCTACTCCATCAGAGGCTCTGCGGGAGCAAATCAGTGTCTTTTCTACTTACACTTCATATTTAAGATGAAACCAGGGCAGGAGAAGGAGAGAAGGGGCAGGAGGAAAGGCAAGAAAGGGGAGAAAGGAGGCAGGGGCACCTTCTCATAGCCCTTGAGGCAGAGCTGCACTTGACCCTGGCCATCTCCCCCTCAGGCTCAGATCCCGGAAGGTGAGCTCGGGTCTCAGCCACCATCCGTGGAGGGCTTGGTACCCAGCCCTCTCCCAACTTCTCTGCATATACTGCCTCCTGTGGGGTTGGTTTCTTCATCCTGATTTTACAGGCTAGGACAGAAGTCAAGGAACATGCCAGAGGCCACACCAGTGGTGAGCAGCCAGGCTGAGTCTTTTATTTATTTATTTATTTATTTTAGGTTTGGGCAGGGATGACTTTTTAATTTATTTGTTTGTTTGTTTATCTGGTTGCGCAGGGTCTTAGTTGCGGCATGCATGTGGGATCTAGTTCCCTGGCCTGGGCCCCCTACGTTGGGAGCACAGAGTCTTACCCACTGTACCACCAGGGAAGTCCCCATGCTGAATCTTGAACCAAGTCTCACTTGTCCAAAGCCACAGGCTCTTGACCTTGACCATCTATTTCCTCTCCATCCCCTCAGATGGTGGAATGCACACAGTAGGTACTCGATAAATAATAGATCAAAGGCAGGAAGGAGGGAGAGCAGGAGGAAGAAAGAAAGAGGAGAAGATAATCGGGGGAGACTCCTGCGCATGTAGAAAATAAACAGTCAAGGTGCTGTTGTCCAATGCCAGGCTGGCACGGTGCCCAGGACAGCTGCCCTACACTCAGAAGCCCAGGGCCTGCGCTTGCCTCATCTTTTCCAGAAATATGTAAGCCTAGATACGTCAGCCTTCAGGTATGCAGTGAGGTCTTCGGTGAGACGCATAGCTCTCTCTCTCTCTCTCCTCTCTCTCTCCTTCTTCGTTGAATCTGCCTTTCCTCTGGCTACCACCCGACCCCCACCCAGCCAACCAGCCCAGCTATGTCCCTCTCCCCTGGAGCCAGGCCCGGCTTGGTTGGGAGGCCTATGAACAGCCCCCCGCAGCAAGGCAGATCCCTGCCCCAGGAGGAGATGGGTACATGGTGCCGGGGGAGGGGCAGGAACCACATCATCTAACAGGTTGGTCGGGCTGGGAGGCGTCACGCCTTCGTGGAGCTAATGAGCACTGTGCGACAGGTGTCTGCTCCTCAGTCCCCAGCCCGCCCTGCCTGCGACCGGAGCCAGCTGCCGTCACCCCTCAAAGGCTCGCTCGCCCATCCCTGCGCCCTGCCCGCTCTGGGTCCCGGGGGCTGCCATGGCCTGTCGCTCCTGCATCGTCGGCTTCGGCAACCTCAACAGCTGTGAGGTGACCCAGGCGAGCAGTCCCTGGCCTGGGACCTCCGGATGGAGCAATTACAGGGCCCCCAAGGCGGGCTTCAGCTCCGGCAGCCTCACAGGCTGCCTGACAGCTAGCACCATCCCCAAGGTGACCGTGAACCCCAGCCTGCTGGTACCTCTGGACCTCAAGGTGGACCCAGCCATCCAGCAGCAGGAGAGTCAGAAGGAGGAAATGAAGGTCCTCAATGATAAATTTGTCTCCCTGATTGGCAAGGTGAGCAAAAGGTGTGGAGGGGCTGTCTCAAAACTAAGCCCTAGGCAGGTGGCTGAGCTCTGTATTTCCCAAGCATCACGTCCCACGCCTGCCCGCAGCCAATGGGACGCCGGCACTGCTAACTCCGCAGGCTAGATCTGAGCGGAGGGATGGGGAGGGAAGTCCCTGCGCCATCCTGACGTGGGGGAGAAAGGGACCCCAGAATGGCCTCTGAGGGGTGTCAGGATAATAATGTGCTGCATGGCCTGGGGGTCACCCTCCCTCCCAGGTGTGGACTAGGGAGGGGCTCTGTGACCAAGAGGATGCCCCCTTGTAGGAATGGCCGATGGAGGCACGGGCTGCAGTCCGACTCCAAGGTAGATGGACAGGGCCCACCTTCCTGTCCACGCTGCTGGCTCTGTTCAGCTTCCCAGGGTCAGAAACACCGGCAAGGGCCGGGGGGTGGGGGGGTGGCGTGTGGGGAGGCCAGAAGGAGGCTGCAGAATGGGGCTGCAGCTGTGGCTCGTCAGGAGATAGGAATGCGAGGGATGGATGCTGCGAGTCAGAAACAGGAGGCCAGCCAGTCCTCCCTGCACCCACCTGAGTAGAGGGATTGAGTCCCTGGCACCCCACTTCCTGGACCCCACTGCCATGGCCAGCATGCCGGTCTGGGCACTGGTGTCCATCTCTGGCTCAGGGCAAGGGCTTCAAGGGCTCCAAGGAAGTCCTGTCTACCTCCCAAAGCCGGTCCTCACTCACCTCCTCCAAGAACCTCTCCTAACCAGCCCTCCCAGCTCTGCTCCCTGCCGCCCTGCCTGAGAATAATAGTCAGATAGTAACAGCTACTGATCATTAACAGCTCACCACGTGCCAGGAACTGTGCTGGGTACTTTACATATTTATCTCAATTTCCCTCAACCTTAGGAAAGAAGTCATTTTCATGCCCATTTTACTGATAAGGAAAACTCAACTTTCTTGCCCCCACCCCCCATCCTTCTGCCCCTGGCTGGGTACTTCTCTTCCCCTTGCTCTCCCAGCCTCTGTGTCCCTCTGTACTTCCACTAGGTGGGCACTCACAGAGAGGGGAAGAGGGAAGTAAGAAACATCTGGAGCTCTGGCTTGTGCTCTGCCCACACCACCCAGAACTCCACAGTGGCTAGTTCCCCTCCTGTGTAGATGGGGAGACGGAGCAGCCCAGGGGTGAAGTGCCTTGCCCAAGGTCACACAACCAGCAAGGGTACGGTCTGGACTTGAACTCAGGTCTGTGAGACACGAAGCCAGTAGCCTCTGAGGTGGAATCATTTCTCCCCGGCCCCCTCTCCCGCATTCATGTGTCCAGACCAGCATTCTTGCACCCACACCTGGGGTGCCTGGGGTAGGGGTGTGGAGGGGAAGTGACAACTGGAGGACAACCATCCTAGGAGAAGAGCCTGTTGCCCTGGGAAGGCAGGTCCCTGCAGAGCCACCTCCTCTCCAAATACAGCTTAATCCCTTAAAAGGAATGTTTCATGAGCTACGTAATTCGGGGGATGGGTGGCTTTCTCCCTGAACGCCAGGGCTGATATCACCCTACGCCTCTCGGCCATGGGGACAGGAGGGGTGTGTAGGTACTGGGAGGGGCCCGAGGGGTCTGGGTTCTGTTCCCAGGGCCAGGGCGATGCCCTCTAAGACCTTCAGAAGAACTGGAGCTTCCCAATCCACAATTCAAGCCTTGGCCTTGAGGATGGTGCTCTTCAGGGTGGGACTCAGGCAGCCGGGGTGCCAGCCCCTTGGGGAAGCTGATCACTGGGGGTCTGCCCAAGGAGTTCCAGCTGATCCACCAACTCTATGGGGAAGGTCTGTTATTAGCTCAAATCCCTCCTTGTAAAGACCGTGAGGGCCCAAGTGGAAGCCAGCAGAGGTTACGAATGTGAAACCTGGAGTCGTGTTGCTGGGTTTGAATCCTGGCTTCACTTCTGACCGGCTGCGTAATCTCAGGCAAATTATTTAACCTCTCTGTGCCTCAGTACACGTCGGTGTAATGGGCTTGTCAAACGGGATCATTTTTGAAAAGCATTTATAAAGCCCTTACCAGGTACCAGGTGCATTCTGTTTGTTGTATTAAAAATACCATAGGGCTTCCCTGGTGGCGCAGTGGTTGAGAGTCCGCCTGCCGATGCAGGGGACACGGGTTCGTGCCCCGGTCCGGGAAGATCCCACATGCCGCAGAGCGGCTGGGCCCGTGAGCCATGGCCGCTGAGCCTGCGCGTCCGGAGCCTGTGCTCCACGACAGGAGAGGCCACGACAGTGAGAGGCCCGCGTACCGAAAAAAAAAAACCCATAAATGGGCCCAGCCCAGGGAACTCTTGAACCCATTGAGTCCCTTCCAGGCAGGAGGGAGCCTGGGAAGAGGGAAGGAAGGGCCCTGATGGAGGGAGGAGTGGAAGAGCTTCGTGGGTAGGGCTGCAGCATGGGGCTGGAAAGAGATGCATGAGCCGGGGGGTGAGATGCCATCACCAGGGGAGGGGTGGGCTCTAGACAAAGAGAAGAGACAGGCAGGGCCACCCTCCAGCTCCACTTCCTCTTCTGGGCCCTCTGAGGCACCAAGAGAAATCAGAGAGCACTGCGGAGGAGGAGGAAGAGGGAGAAGGTTGGCGGGGAGACCCCCAGGAGTCCACCGAGGGGCCCTGGAGCAATGCTAGTTCTTCCACTTGCAGGCTGTGTTTCCTTGGGCAAGGCACTTACCCTCTCTGTGCTTCAGACTCCACTTCCCTGCTCTGCTCCTACTCTGAGGGTAGCCCTGAGCTCCTGCCAGTGGAGGGACTGGTACAGCGGCAGCCATGAAGAAGGGGGATGAGCAGAAGCAGCAGCAGGAGAGGAGGCCAAGGGAGGAAAGGAGAGGGCAATGGCAACATCCAGCAGAGGCTGCTGGCTGGGCCCTCTCACCTTCACATGCAGACACCAGAGGAGATGGAGGTGGGACAAGAGGAAGGACTACCAGCGGTGCCCAAGGAGGCTATAGCGAGGGAATCCCAGAGGGGTGGTAAAATGCCTGGGGACAGAGAGTTGGGCACAGTGTCTTCCCTTGGTCTGTGTGGCTTCTGCAAGTCACCAGAGCCATCCGGAACCTGCACGCGGGAAGGCACAAACCAGCCCTTCCTGACGAAGAGAACCTGAGGTTCCTTAGGCAAAGCCAAGTTCTGGCTGGAGCAGAGGATGTGGCACCACCACCACCTGAGGAATAGGACCTGCAAGCCCCAGAGGCATCGCTCCGAAAGCTCACCTGCCTGGACTGTGGGCCATGCGCTGGAGACGTGAAGCCTCCCAGGCCGTCAG
This sequence comes from Platanista minor, assembly GCA_004363435.1. Taxonomy (NCBI): domain Eukaryota; kingdom Metazoa; phylum Chordata; class Mammalia; order Artiodactyla; family Platanistidae; genus Platanista; species Platanista minor. The sequence goes on along the minus strand of RJWK010028872.1, from coordinate 20,147 downwards.
CCCCCCTCCTCAGAGGGGGCCCCAGCCCAGCCCAGGCTGCTCAGCTCCTTCCACAAAAAGCACATCTCTCCCCACCCTCGTCTGGGCCTGCTTTTCAGCAGGGCGGCCCAGGACCCTGGAGTTGGGTCACAGTGAGTTCTGTGCTTCTGAGCCTCAGTTTCTTCATCTGTAAAATGGGAAGCAGGTAGACCAGGGGCTTGCCCTCTGAGGCTCCTCCTAGAGCTGCCGCCTGCGATCTAAGGGCAGGGGACAGCCAGGACCGGGAGGGAGGAGAATGAGAGGGGAGTGCTCCGCAGCCTTGACAGGTTGGAAGCAGTTAACCGGACACCTCACAGGGTGCCAGGATTTCCTGCCCTCCCAAGGCCTTTGTTCCGAGAGGGAGGAGCCCTTCGGCAGGGAAGGTTCTGGGTGGGGGATGAGTTTCCATCCCCACCCACTGAGACAACAAGCAACTCCCCCAAGGGCAGCAGGGGGAGGGGGCTTCCCTGGATCCCCCAGAGACAAAAGTGCCCTTGGACTGGCTGGCCAAATGCACACCATCTCCCAGCAGGCAAGTACTAAAGCATAGGGGATAGAGGTTTGACTAAGGGAAGGACTTCCTGGTCTAAAGGGTTTTTTGGTTGCTTATGGGTGGAGGAAGGAGCCTCACATCTCTCCTCTCACCCCACCCCCAGTATAAACATGGGGCTCTTACTTGTCAAAACACAGGGAAGGTGGAGTGAGCAGAAACCTGCCCTCACCCCCACCCAGCAATCCCGCACACACACAAGTAGGACAGAAACTCTCTTGACTGCATCCCTACTGAACCTGTTTGATTGCGATGACAGCAAACTGTAGGCTTAAAGTCAGCTTCAAGCAGAATTTACCGGTACCAGAGGGAGTTAGGGAGGGGAATGACAGCCCACAAATGCCACTGTCCAGTGTTCCCGCGGGTGTTGTCTGCTGCAAGGGCCAAAGGGGCCTTCCCCGGAGCATCAGAGTATCTCAGGGAAACCCGGGAATGTGGGAAGGACAGAAAGAGAGGCGAGCCCACCTGGCACCCAAATTCAGGAGGAACAGGACCACGGATATCCAGAGCAGGCAGCTGCCGCCAGATGGGCCTGTCTGTGCAGCTTGGCCACCGAGTTGCTGTGGACACCCTGGACAAGTGATCTGACTGCCCTGGGTCCCTGTCTCCTCCTCTGTACATGAAGGGTATAGGCCGGCTGATCCAAAAGGCTCCTGACTGTGGTTCTGGCTCTTTCAGGATGTGAGTCTGGGAGCTGATGCCAGCCGTGGACGGGAGGCGGTCCAGCTACTTGCCTGTGGTCATAGGGAACCTCACCAGGCTCGTTGTCACAACATCCTCACGACAACAACAGCCTGCACTGTCCAGGAGCCTAGCCCCAGCCACCCATCTTGCCTCCGTGGCTTATCCGCGTCCCGGGCTCTGACGGGCTAGGGACCCCCAAGAGGCAAGCAGATGGCTCTCAGTCTGATAGCCAGCGTGGGAGATCAGGACAGATAAACCGAGGGCCGAATACTGGAGGGAAGAGGGGAGGCGGCTGGGAGCACATGGGGGAGGGGCTGGGATGGTGGGAAGGGGCAGTGAGTGCCCAAGAAAGGCTGGGCCTGGAGAGGACAGACAGGGTGGGGAAGAGGCAGGGGGAGCCCCCAGGCTGCACTGGGCTGAACTGGGTGAAGGGAAGGAGAAGACTCAGGAGGGACCCTGCCAATCTGCCAGTGGCTGGGGTGGGAGCTGTAGGAGCCCCTGCAGGAGTCTGAGCAGGAAAGTGTGAAGGATGCAGAGTTTGAAAGGAGCCCTGGGCCCAGAGCCCTCCCAGTCTTTGTCCTCAAGGCAAGACCCTCCCAGTCTTTGTCCTCAAGGCAAGACCCGCCCTAACTAGAGGCAGGAGCCAGCCCAGCAAGGGCAGCTGGGTCCCAGGGCCTGCAGAGACCTTGCAGCCGACCGGAGGCCTATGCTGCAGCAGTTCAAACATTCTAAACCCAAACTGCCTGGATTCCGCACCCGGCCCTGCCACTTGCTAATTGTGTGACCTTGGGCAAGTTATTTCACCTCCCTGTACCCTGTTTCGTTGTTTGTAAAGTGCAGCTGAAAATAATACCTACCCCGTCGGGTTGTTTGGGGATTAAAGATGTCCAGCAAGTAGAACAAGGCCCGGTGCACAGTAGGAGCCAGAGCAGCATTTGCTATTTGCTGCTCCAAAGCACATCCCCGGGTTCTTCTCTCCGCAGGTGGGCAGGGCAGGTGACATCATCCCTGACTTCTAGCTGGGGAAACTGAGGCTTGGAGAGGCTACAAGTCCAGGGGTGTCAGGAGGATTAGCATTTAAGAACTAACCAGGCCTTACCCTGCTGAGTTTCCAAGGCAAGATGAGACCGGGCTTGCCGAGGTGGGTGGCAGACACCCCACTTTCCCTGGGGTCTCCCACCCAAGCCCCAGGCAGGCGTAGAGAGCCTGTCACACGTGGGCATGTTCACAGCTTAGTCCCCCTTCCCTCATCTCCTTTTGGCCCTGCCCCTGCCGTAGGAAACCTTGGGTAATTGTCTCCACCTCCCTGGATTCCATCCTTATCTCACCATCTGCAGTTTGAACAATCAGTAATTGGAGATGCCCCCTGAAGGCTCTGAGTGAGGGCCCCGGGGTGGGTGTGCTCCGAGCAGATGAGCTGCCACTTTGCATGGAGGCCCCTGGAAGGGGCGGGGAGCTGGCTGGGCCCGCACCTGGCCCTCTCACAGCAGCCCTTCTGCTCTCGCAGGTGCAAGCCCTGGAGCAGCGCAACCGGCTGCTGGAGACCCACTGGCGCTTCCTGCAAAGCCGTGACTTGGCAGCCTTTGACCTTGGACACCTCTACGAGGAGTACCAGGGCCGACTGCAGGAGAAACTGCGCAAAGTGAACCAGGAGGGGGGCCAGCTTGAGGCCAAACTGCTGCAGGAGCTTGAGATGGTGGAGGAGTTTCAGATCAGGTAGGGGGCACTCTATGGGGGATGTGGGCGGGGACTGAGGCTGGGGACCAACCGCACTCAGGTGCAAGGTCTGGGAGCCCAGGCCAGAAAAAGAGGAAACTTCTTTAAAAAACAATTCTTTAGTCCACACTTACTTATTGAAGACCTGCAATGTGCTAGCGGTACTCTAAATATTGGGAGGATATGACCGTGAAGCTACAGTTACCCCCCAAATAGTGACCCTTACGACAAAGCCAGTCTCATGCTGGCTGACAGCCAAACCCTGTGCTTGTTGTTCCCTGGGCACTGTCACAGCTCGCATCCCCATCCCCTCTTCTTGTGCCCCTAAACACACTGGCTCTCGGCCACACGACCCTCTGGCAATAGGAAGTTGTGTCACTAGCTGGAGCAACAGATGGGCTCCTGCTCTGAATGTAGCTTGGGATTTTGATCTCTCTTGGACTGGCAAGAGAAGGCGGGTGCAGGCAGGGAGCAGAAATGATGGGGTTTGTTTGCACAAGGAAACAATCCCCTAGAGGTAATGCGTGCCTGACCTCAATGGTGGACTTGGGATCTAGAGAGAGATGAGGAAAACAGCCCCAGCCTGCAGGGGGGCTTAATGGGACACACAGACAGGGGGACAAGCAGCTGGCAAGCAGTACGGCCCAGTGGTTAAGGGCCCAGGCTTGGGCATGACTATGTCCTGGGGAAGGGGGTTACTCCCTGCCCACACCCCTCATTAGCTGTGTGACCTCGGGCACGTTGCCTCACACGTGAACCCCAGTCTCCTGCCGTGTGGAGTGGGGATGGTGATGGTTGATGCCAAGCCAAGGCTGGTGTGAGGAGGAAGCTGAGAGTTCAGCATGGTGCCCAGGGCTGATAAACGGCCACTTTTCTGACCCCTAAAAGGCTGAATGCCCAGCACACAGCGGTCCTTGACTCAGGCTTGCTGAGCTGAATCAGCCAGTCTAGAAAGGCACGCCAGTTACTTTGGTAGCTCAGAGGAGAGGTGACCCTTTCTGACCAGACAGTGGCCACGGCTTCAAGGACAAGGAGGCAGAGCAGAGAGGCCGGTCTCCTTGCAAGGAGGCCCCCGGCCAGGGTGAGGGGAGGACAGGGTGCAGTTGAGCCCGCACCCTCCTCCGGCAGGGCTTGGGCCAGACCCCAGGCCAGTGATCTGAGGCGAGGCCCAAAGCCTCCAGAGTCAGAGGGTGGAGGCAGCCAGTCAGGAGTCCAGGGACCTGGCTCAGCTTCTGCCCACCGCCTCTCCGCATGGCCTCCCCTACTCAGACCACATTCAGAGGGGAGGGTCACACAGGGAGCTCTCCCCTCTCTGGGGGCCTCAGTTTCCTCATCTGTGGATCCGGCTGGAACTTCCCAGCCAAATGGCATGATCTTCAGCCGTGGCCTGGGCTGGTCCTCGAGGCTGGGCCCCTTTCTGACCTGGGGGCCACCTCTCCCCTGAACCCTGCCCTCCCAGGTCCTAGGGAAACACACAGGGAATCTGATTGCCCATTCTGATGGTGACGAGGCAAATCATATTGGTGCACCAGAGCCCACGACTCATTTCACTGATACCTAGCAGGTCTTTGGCCCTCAAAGGAGCAGAGAATGGCAGAGCTGGATGGCAACTTGGATCCTCCTTTTATGGGGAAGGAAACAGAGGCCCAGAGAGGGCAGGGGCTTGTCCTCAGTCACATAGCCATGCATACTAAGTCCCATCCCTAACCTCACAAGCTCCCAGGTGAAGCTGCTCCCGTGAGAGCAGCCAGGTCACATTCACAGAGGCACTTTGTAACTGGAAGTTCTGTACAAACACTACTTGTTGTCTTAATCTGGCTCAGCCCCCCTCATTTGGCCTGCTGCCTGGTTTGCATCTGCTGCCTGATTTTACTATTTAGCCTCAGGCCTCTCTTCCCCTCTCTGGGTAGGGAACCCGCCTGAGTTGGGGGAGGTAAGGCTGGAGGGTTTCTGGGTCTGCGGGCCAGAGCCATAGAAGCTGAAGCCTGGCTTTGCAAAGCCTGGGGCCCCCAGGAGCCAGAAGAGGCCAGGCCAAGCCCTGACAGGGAGGGGTGTGCCTTGACTCTACAAGGCCGATGAGATCAGCTTCACTCCTAGAAATAAACAAGTTTGGTGGGGGGAGGTATGGGTGTGACAAGCTGAAAAGGGCTAAGAACGGTGTTGGGAGCCGGTGGCTGACAGACTGGCAGGGGATTGGTGGTGAATGGGGGGACATGGCATCACGTAAGCCTCTATAGGAATGGAGACTTCCAAAAGCTTTGATGTAGCAGGGACCCCAAGGATCAGCTAGCTAGCCCCTCTATTTACTAAGGATGAAGCAGAGGCCCAGCATGGGGAAGCAGCTTGCTAAAGCCCACACAGAGAGTGACTCAGGAATGTCGCATACGACTATGTAAGCTGTCTGCTGCACAAGAGCATCTGTTTGAGGGGGTGAACTGGAATTGAAATGCAGTGGAGTCAATGAGAAGGGGGGCTGGAAGGCTGCACAGAAGGCTGGGAAGGGCAGTGAGGTGTAAAAAGGAGGTTTGGCACCTCGGAGAGCTCCCCACCGGACAGTTCTCCCCAAGGTCCTGCACCCAGGCTGGCAGAACTCTGCTATCCAGAGACGCAGGTGAAGGGGAGAGGCTGGACACAGGGCGTGCGTGGGGAGGGCCAGTCAATGGGAACTGCTCAGCTTGGGGCTCCCCAGACCCCTGTCCCCAACTCAGGAGGCCCCCAGATTCCAGAGGGAACCCTCTTCAAGTCAGATTTGTGAAGGATGTGCAGAGAACTGTCCCCTCCGTCACCTACAGTGAGGATTCCCGTGCTTTCTTTCTGGAAATGCTGAGACAGAGGGGCTGAGGGCCGGGGTCTGGTGTTGGAGAGGAGGGAGCTTGGGTAATAATAATAGCAGTAGCTTTAGTGGGTGCCACGCACCGTTGTAAACACTTTATGTATTAACTTATTTAATACTCGCGACATCAACATTATCATGACAAAGGCACACAGAAGTAGCCTATCCAAGGTCACACAGCTAGTTAGCAAGACAGTGAGGAACTGAACCCAGATAGTCTGGCTCTGGAGCCCCATGCTTAACCAGCACGCTACATGAGCCTCCAAGCCCCTCTCTGTGCCTCCATTTCCTCATCTGTGAAATGGGACCAACAGGACATCCCTGGCTGGCAGCTCTGAGGGTCACAGGAGGGGGTGCAAGTAAAGCTTCTTGGGCATTTTGTTTGCCTTGGCAGGCCCCAGATTGCAGACCAGTCTCCCTGGCCCTCCCCACCACCCTGCCCCCATGACCCGTACTCTCAGAGTCCCTCCAAACTCTCAGAAGCCGAGGTAGTGACCGGGGAGAGTGCAGGCCCTCAGCACACTGAGTTCCAGAGACCCAAGTGTCCCTTGGGCTCTCACCCCCTGGGGCCTGCTCCCCTGAGTCCCTCAGGGAGGCTGGGGGAAAAGAAGCCCTAGGGGGTGGCAGGTCCAGCTAGTTGACGTGGGCGATCGGTGACGCTGCCCCATCTGTGAGGTCAGGGACTGGGGCAGGCTGGTGGCTATAATTAGAGCTGCCAGTGATTCAGGCATTCCCTGGAGAGGAGGGGAGAAAACAGGAAGCCACAGAATCCCCACATCCGCTGGGGCAGGCAGAGCTGCAGGTGGGAAGCGTGCAGCTGGCCGACACCAACCCCGGGGGCCAAGAAAGTAAAAGGTCAAGGATCCAGGGAGCCCGTCTCCCCATCCAACCAACAGTGTCCCTGTTCTGAATACGAGGTGGACTCGAGTAAGGAAGAGGCACCTCTGAGGAGAGAGGGAACCCACCTTTGTGGAATGCTGGTGGACTTCAGACCCCATGCACACACGCATGCACCCATGCACATGCACACGTGCATACCCCGATAGACAAGCGAGGGGGTGGAGTTACCTGCCCCCAAACACACCGGGGGCCCATCAGACTGCAAAGCCCATGCCCTTCCTGTCCTCCCTCTGCGGAGAAGATGGCATGGTGTCCTACTGTCCAGCAAAGCAGTGGGGATAAGGGTGGGGCTGCAGGGACAGGTAAAGTTAGGAGAGGATAACGTGTGAGCAAGATACTCAGAGCAGACTCAACCAAAGGCACAGCTTGTTTGAAACTGAGACTCTCCGGGAAAAGATGAGGGAACGAAACGTCAGGGTGAAAGGGCTGCCCAATCAGGAGAGGTTTCCTGGAGGAGGTGAATGTGAAGCAGAGGCAGGAAAGGGGCAGATGCCACTGGGAGAGGAACGGCTGATCATCAGGAAGGAGTGAGCCTGGGGAGCGGGATGCCTGCTTCCCCAGAGCCAATGCTAGGGTATCGTGGAGGAGAGGGGCTGCATCCACCTGAAGAAAGGGACCACGTTTTCCTAACTGTCACAAGGCACCAAATGGGACTACAGAGGCCCTGAGCCCCACCCAAGGAGGGTTAAACAAACCCTCACCAACTCCCACCACATCCAGCTGAGCAGCCCTTCTCTCTCTCTGTCTCTCCCTGCCTCCCCTTTCCCTCCCTCCCCACCTCCCAGGTATGAGGACGAGGTCTCCAAGCGCACGGACATGGAGTTCACCTTTGTGCAGCTGAAGAAGGTAGCCTCCCCAGCCTGCCCCGGGGGCTCCTTCCTCATGGACACTCTGCCCTCTTTTGCTCAGGATCCCCAAGCAAAGTCCCCAGAGGCTGAGTTGAGTCCCAGGACCACAGGCAGAGAGACATGAACCTGTCCCCACCCTGCTCCTTCTGCCAGGCTCTGCGCCAAGTGTCCTCTGGGAATCACCCCCTTCTCACCCAAGAAGCAAAGTGCCCCCTGCCCCACCCCTGCCCTGGGACCCCTCCATTCCCTCTCCCATCATTCACTGCTGCTCCCACCCCCAGGACCTGGATGCAGAGTGTCTTCGACGGACAGAACTAGAGACCAAGTTAAAAGGCCTGAAGAGCTTTGTGGTACTGATGAAAAGCATCTACGAGCAGGTGAGAAGATGGGGCCAGGGCCCCGCTGAGCCGTGGGTAAGGGATGCAGGGGAGGCAGAGGTGTCCAGTGGGTCGTGGAGACTCCAGCAGGCACTCACTGTTGCCAGCCACAGATGTAACGGTTTCCTAAACCCCTTGCGTGCTGCTGTCAATAATCCAACATGTCCCCTCGTCACTCATTTCACGGAGTGTGGCAGGTTCCCACAAAGCCCCTCTCAGGGAGAGCCCTGCTTTCATGTGTGCTGGAGCGCTGAGGGCATGCAGGGGACCAGGTACATCAAGGGTCAGGAGGTGGCCTCAGAGCAGGGAACCAGGAGGCCTTGAACAACCGTTCTAATTGAACTAACCTCTCTCTCATCCCCGTAGCCTAAATTGCAGACACCCACAGTTCTAGCTCTGATAGGCCTTCACTGCACCCTCCTCCATTTTGGGGTCAGGCAGGGAAGACCTATAGTCAGATTCTCTGGTTCCCAGACAACACTAGCTTCTGCCAGACAAAAATGACGCAGTAGGGACTTACCTGGCAGTCCAGTGGTTAAGACTCTGCACTTCCACTGCAGGGGGCATGGGTTCGATCCCTGGGGAACTAAGATCCCACATGCTGCGTGGCGCAGCCAAAAAAAAAAAGACCCAGTAAATGTAGGCAGAGGAGCCTCCAGACACATTTTCATATGTCCTCAGCTGAGCCTGGGGGAACAGCAGCCCAGCAAGGCCTGTCCCACTGCCAGTGCCACCAGCAGATGAGCCCTGCCACTGGACTCCACCCCTCGGCGCCACTCTGCCTCCCGAGCATCCTTTGGGATGTGTGTTCTCCTCTCTATATCCCCCGTATCAGGGGTGAGGAGGCTGATGGGGCAATGCTTCAGGTCATCTACAAGCAGGCAGGACCCTCATTGGGGATGACAGTGCACAGCAGCCTGTGCGCTGCAAACCGCTGGCGCCAAGCTATGGCAACGCAGCCCGGGGCAAAGCAGGGGTCAAAGTCACCACCGCAATCAGAAAGGTCTGCTAAAATGGCCCTAGGGCTGCTGACCATGGCTTCAGGGCCTCGCCCTGTGGAGACGGAGACTGGGCCTAGTGGCTGCACGTGGGCCTCACTACTCTCCGGCGGCTCAGCCCCCAGAGGGGCTTCCGTGGGCCTGAGACCTGCCTGCAGCCATGGGAGGTGGCAGAACTGAAAGAACACCCCGACCCTCACCAACAGCAGGGAGGCAGCCCTCGCAGGCAGACCGCTCCAATGCCCACTGAGTGGTGTGGGGAGCGGGTGAGGGTTTCCGCTGCCCACACTCACCAGGCCTGCTGCCGCCCCAGCAGACGTCAGCAGGACCAACGTTTCAGCCTCTGGTCCGTCCTGCGAGCCCACACCTCCGCGAGCCCAGGGCCAGGTGGAGGCCCTACAGGGGTAGAGACATAGCTGAGGAAGGTCAGGCATAGCCAGCCATCTATCTGAGCACTGCTGGAGGCACACCCACCAAACTTCTGGGCCCCCACCCCAATAGCCAGGCTGTGGACTCCATTCAGACTTGGCAGCCCTTGTGCCCCAATCCTGACCCTACTATTTTTTTATTTTTATTTTTTTACCATTTCTGGGACTCAGAGCAAGTTATTTCTCCCCTCTGTGCCTCACTTTCCTCATCTCTAAAATGGGGAGAGTGATAGTAGCAGGCTCATTGGGCTGTGATGGGATAAATCCGTTCATTCACTGAACAAATGTTTATGGCATGCCTGCTAGATGCCAGGCACTGATTTCACAGCAGTGAGCCAGGCAGGCAAGTTCCCTGCTCTCAGGAGGGCACAACTTAGCTAAGAGGGGACAGGCTAATAAGCACCTATCTGGACAAGATCATTTTGGAGGGTGAAAGTTGCTGGTATGCAAAGAAACAGGGTGATGCCTTACTGCAAGAGGGCAGGGAAGCTTCCGCCCCTGAGGCCAAGTGTTGACGGGGGTGGGTGCATCTCAGAGGAAGCCCAAGTGTGTGAAGGCCCAAACCAGGAAGATCCAGCTCAGCAGAGACTTGAGGTGGCTTCCGCCAAAGGAAGAACTGTGTGAAGCACCTGAGGCAGGAATGATTTGACCCTGGGAGGGAGAGAAAGCAGCAGCTGTGGCTAAGGCAGAGTGGGCAAGGGCCAGCTCATGCGGGGTCTGGGGCCCAGGATGGGGTGGGGGCCTTATTCTAAGCATGATGGGCAGCCCTTGTTAGGGACCAGCGTGGGTGCTACAGACAGGGTAAAGGTATGGCTCGTGCTGCTGGAGGACTGCTGTGGAGAAAGGGCCACAGTGAACGCAGAAGTGCATTTATTATTATTTATATTATAAATACTATCATATTATATATTATATTATAACATAATATATTTAATATATTGCTTTGGGAGGCAGCGAGGTGGCAGGTTGATATCGGGCCATGAGGTTTGAGTTTCTCTCCACACACCTTTGTAGGCTGAGAAGGCAACCCTGACCCATTGCTAAAAAGATTCCCCACACCGGTGGGTCTCTAAGCTGGCACTGCCTAGTAGAAATATAATGCAAGCCACATAGGTAATTGTAAGTTTTCTAGTAGCCACATTGTTTTAAAAAGCAAAGAAATGGAAAAAAATAATTTTAATATATTCTGTTTAGCCCAATATATCCAAAATATGATTATTCAACATGTAATCCATATAAAAAATGAATGGGCTATTTCACATTCTTTTTCCCATTCTAAATCTTCAAAATCTGGTCTGTATTTTACACCTCCAGCTCATCTTAGTTCTGACTGGTCACATTTCAAGTGCTCGTGACCACACAGAGCTAGTGGCTACCACATCAGACAGAGCAGGTCCAAGCACAGGAAGGTGCCAGCCATGGCCAGCTCAGGTAGAAGGAAAACATGGAGGGATGTGAGTAGCTCCAGGTGAGGCCAGACTCTCTGGTTTCAACTTTGGAGCAGACACCAGAAAAGCACGGCTATATAGGCCCAAGCCAGGGTCCCAGGAAAGAGCCCTCCCCTCTCCCCAAAACACACACACACACACACACACACACACACCCAGGATAAGTTGTGGAAGGCCTTTCCCAGAAGCCAATGGCCATAGGCTGCTCAGGGCCTTATCTACACACTGCAGCCTCCCAGGCAACCCCCTTACCCCTCACCTCTGGGAATACAGGCTGTGAGAGGACCCTGGGGCCCCCATTCCCCCTCAGCTTCCAGGGTACACCCCAACTCCCAAGTGCACTGGGGCCTGGCTGCATCCAGCCAGGACTCCACCTGCCCCACCCATACACTCTGGTTCCAGGGAGATTAGCTACGGAATCCACTGACAAACCCCCGCAGCCAGGCATACCTCCTAGGATGCTGATGCCTGCAAAGAGGACCTGGTATGACTAAGCTGCTTTGGCACCTGCCTTCGTGGTGCCTCGGGAGGCTGCTCCAGGCCCTGGACACTTCCTCCCGGCTCCATCACCGTTACCAATCACAACAATAGTTTCCTTAGCTGTTGCTTATTGAGCACCTACTACATTCCAGGCACCAGGCTGAGTGCTTTCCAGATGTAATCTCATTTACTCTTCCCAATAACCCTGTAAAGTAGGAATAACGATTAAGAAAGCGTGGACTTTAGAGCAGCTTGGATTTGAATCCTGGCTCGGTGATTATGTGAACTTGAGCACGTTCCTTTATTTCTCTATGCCTCAATTTCCCCATTTTACAAATGGGGAGAACAATAGCACCTAGCTCACTGGCCTGTTGTGAGGATTTATTTTGCTAATATATCCTAAAACACTTAGACCAGTGTCTGGCACCTGGTATTTGTTAAATGTTAGCTGTGTTCAGTTCTATAATTATACATATTTTTCAAATGAGAAAACTGAGGCTCGGCTAAATTTACAGACTTGGCCAGGGTTGCCCAGGTAATAAGATGTGGTGGTACTCAGAGCTCAGTTCCCTTTTCTTTTGGCCGTGCCACGCGGCACGCAGGATCTTAGTTCCCCAACCAGGGATCGAAAAAATGCCCCCTGCAGTGGAAGCGCAGAGTCTTACCCACTGGACCACCGGGGAAGTCCCCCAGTGCCATCAAACACTACATTTTACCAAGCAGTACTGGTACCCCCTCAGAGTCACCGTCTTCCCGGACCTGGGGGACCACAACGAGAGTGGTCATATGCATGGCAGCCTCCTCAGACTCTGGCTCCTAAGCGAAGCTCTGAACTGTACCTTGGCTTAATTCTTGCCAACTTGAAGGTACACATCCCATGGTGGCACTCCCACACCACACAAGTCAGCATTGTTATGCCCTCTGCAGCCCGGCAGGGGCCAGCCTGTCTGAACAGGTCTGCAGATGTTCTAAACCCTCCACTTCCTGCTGCTGTTTACCATGCTCATGCTTATGCTGCCTCTTTCCAGAAAGGATCTGAGGCTGCCCCATCAGCTGTGTTTCTCCCATCCTTTTGCCCTGGTGGTGCCCTGTGTTCTGACAGCGCCCTAGCCTTTTCCTGGTCCACAAGAAGCACTACCCTACCCAACAAGCGCTAGGCCTGGGCTGGAAGTGTCCCTGGAGAGCTTTGTCTGAAATACCCCAAGTCCACCAACCTACACAACCTGGTGACCGAGGAAGCCCCAAGCTACATCTCTGAAACTGTTCACAGCCAAGCTCCCGCCGGGATGTCCGTTCCATTTGGGAGATGTCAGTCTCCAAAGATGACCCGAGGCAGCAGAGGTGGGGCATGAATCTGTAGGCACCGTCAACCTTATTCTGGCATGGGTTGGGGCCTCCTGCTGCCTCGGCTCCAAGATCTCTGTTAAGTTCATCTGAAGATCAGCCAAAACCCTCCATCAGGGAACCCCCTAAAGGGCAGCTGGCCACTGAGCTCAGAGTCCCGCTGGCTCCAGGGTGGAGACAGGTTGCTGCCACTGCCCAAGCTGCCTTTTCCAGGAGGCGATCCTGATCACCAGAGATGCTAGTGGGCAGGGTCGGGCAGCGAGCAGACAGGGGAGGGGCGGCCTTCCTCTGCAGGCCTCGCAGCTGCCCGACCCCACGATCTACAGCCACAGTGATACAAGCTGCAGGTCAGGAGTAGCAGCATCCGCAGGTCCAGACGCCAGAGCTTCAGCCACAGCCTCGCTGAGCATAAAGACAGATGAGGGTCAGGAGGGGGCCCAAAGTCAGGCACCAAGATCAGAATGTGGTCATGAGCCAAAAACAAAACCTGGATCTGAGCAGGCCTCCTGATCCAACTGCCACATTTCAGGAAATGCAGGGGCCAGAGGAGCATGTTAAATACCAACACACAGGGCAATCAGTAAAATTCAGACTATGGGCAAGCAACTCTGTTTTCAATAAGAAAAAGAAAAGAAAAGAAAAGATAAAAAAACAGAGACAGAGAGAGATGGAGATGGTATCTACAAAATAAGAGAGACTTAGAGACATATGGACCAATAACAGCGTATGGACCTTGTATGGATCCTGAATCAAACAAAGTTTGATCCGGCAGGAGTAACTATGCCGTCCCTGTCCCACCCCCTCCCTCCCCCCGGCTGAGCCCCGTCCCACCTCCCTGCCTCTCCGAGGCTCCCCGGCCACCTGCCTCACTCTGTCTGTAAGATGCTGGCCACGGACACTCTGCTTATGCCCACTCACTCCTTCCCACACAGGCCCCACCCAGGCCCAGGTTGTTGATCAGCACCTCCAGGGAAAGCAGCCCAGGGCCCTGGAGGTGACACCTTGCAGCGCCTACAAAGACACCTGTCCCAACCTGCCTTTCTAAACACCCATGAACCTTCAGGCCAGAAAGCTGTCAGGCTGCGGGGCATGACAGAAAGGAGATCTGGGGCTTCAGCTCCTGTGTCCACCCCACTATGTGAGCTTAGCGGGAGCAGCAAAGGCTCTGGAGTCCAGCCCTGCACTCACAGCTGTTCCCATCAACTCTGTGTGCTGCAGTTTCCTTCCTCTCTGTAATCTGGGGCTAACAATCGTGCCAATCTGACGAGGAGGAAATGTGAGGATGCCTGGAAAGCCATTAGCACACACACAGCCTGGTCTATCATAAGCCCCCAGGGAAATGGGAGGTTTTACCGCTTCAGGGGTCTCTGAGGACATAGGCTAGCTTTTTCTGGGCAGAGAAGAGGACAGAGAACAGGGGAAAAGAAGGAGCCAGGGCTTCCCTGGTGGCGCAGTGGTTGAGAGTCCGCCTGCCAATGCAGGGGACACGGGTTCGTGCCCCGGTCCGGGAAGATCCCACATGCCGCGGAGCGGCTGGGCCCCGTGAGCCGTGGCCACTGAGCCTGCGCGTCCAGAGCCTGTGTTCCGCAACGGGAGAGGCCACAACGGTGAGAGGCCCGCGTACCGCAAAAAACAAACAAAAAAAAGGATCCCAAAGGACAGAGAGAAGAGAAGATATTGAGGCTAAATCCTGTTGTGGCCGGGCAGCCCCTCAGCTAGATAAGGAGGGGCACTGAGTCCCCAGGGTGACCCTGAAGTCACCTCTGCCTTGGCAGGGGAGTGGGGATGCACGATTGTCAGCCTCTGGTCCACTCCTGCCCTCATCATTCATGGGCTCCCATCCCAACATGCATTCAACAGAGACATTCCCCTGCCAGATATGGAGGCCTGGAGGTGAAAATGGCTCATCCAGGCCCTCGGGGAGCTCCCGTCCTGGGAGGGCAGGGGTAGGGGAGGCCAAGCTGCCCAATGGTAGAATTCCCTCAGGCCCAGATGTCCTGGGCCCTTTCCTCCCCTGCCAGGAGAGGAGGAAGGTGGTCTGCCCTGGGAGTGGACAACAGTGTAGCCAGGGGGAAACTGAAGAGGAATAAGGCTTGTCGGGTGGGCCTCTGGAGCCAAGGGTCCCTCCCTGCCCTCTCAGAGAGGAAGACCAACAGGTGGGTGAGCGGGGTCCAAGAGCTGCTTCCCAAGAGTCCAAGCTGGGGAGGCGAGGCAGGGAGACATCTATCCTCTGATCATCTCTCTGGGGAGACAAGGAGGAGCCCGCCCTCCCCTCGCCCCAGGGGATGAAGGCACAGCGTGGACTATGTCTGGCTGAGGGTCTGGTGCCCCCCCTACCAGCCCTGAGCCCCCAAGTCTGTGCCCGGCCAGGAGCTGAAGGACCTGGCAGCCCAAGTGAAGGATGTGTCGGTGACCATGGATATGGACAGCTGCTGCCACATTGACCTGAGCGGCATCGTGGAGGAGGTGATGGCCCAGTATGAAGCCGCCATGGCTCGCAGCCTGGAAGAGGCCAAGGCGTACTCCCGGAGCCAGGTTCGGGGCTCACGAGCAGGCTGGGGAAAGGCAGCCAGGGCAGAACGGGCTGCAGCAGCAATGGCTGAGGCTGCCTGCAGCTTTGCGTGCTGAGACTCTGGGAGAGGGGAATGGGGAAACACAGCGGGGACGGAGCCCACAGCAGTGAGTTCATAGGTGAGAAGGAGAATGTGAGAGCCCAGCGCTGTGCCCGGCCCCAGGGGTGATGGGGACAGGGGGAAGCCCACAGTCTGCACTCTTCAGAGGCTCACGGTGGTACTGCCAGCCAGCAATGCGAGGCCAGGTGTGGGCACGGCCCGTGGGGCTCAGTCTAGGGCGGCCAGGAGAGGCCATCCAGAGAGGGACGTGGTGGGAGGAGGAGGGGGAGGCTGGCCGGGGAGTGGTGGACCACAGAGGAGGAGGTGGAGCCTGGGTGAGGAAGAAGAAGGGGCCAGGGTGCCGGGGGGACACAGTGAGTGGCCCCTCACTGCCGCCTCCTCCACGTCCTCCAGCTGGAAGAGCGGGCTGCCTGCTCAGCCGAGTCTAGGAACAGCCTCCAGAGGAGCCGCGGCGAGATCGCTGACCTCAACGTGCGCATCCAGAAGCTCCGATCCCAGATCCTCTCCATCAAGAGCCACGTGAGCATCTGAAGTACCCACCTGGGGGTGGAGCAGGGAGGAGCGTGGGACACACACACTCGCCCACTCTCACACATGCACACACACTCACACATGCTGAGTCCAAGCAAGCCCTGGCTGAGTGACCCTGGGCAAGTCACTTAGCATCCCTGGGCCGCGGTTTCCTCATCTGTCCTCCTAAGGTGGCTCTGCAGATCACAGAGCCTTGCAGGTAGAAATGCTCTGTAAACTGGCCGGGGCTGTTGGCATGCTGGAGCGCCCCGCCACATACACCCAGAGCCCACCGCCTCCCTCCAGGCCTCCCACCAACTACATGGAGAGAAGGGAGGGGAGGCCTAAGCCCCAGCTCCCGGCCAGAGAAGTGCCATCCTTTAAGGACAGTTGAGACAGGCTCCTCTGGGGGCCTATTTTACTTCCCCCGTTTGGTGGCCTTGGGAAAGTGTCTCCTTAGGTCTAACTGAATGCCCTCTTGCTGCAAGGCAACCCACTACCATGCTCAGGAATGCCGTGCTGGGTCCTTCCTCCCCATGCACACCCCCACCAAGGACAGAGGTGGGCTCCTGGCCCTGGCCCGATCTCTCTCTCCCACCTTGCTCACTGACCCCTTCCCTCTGTCCTCCTGGCTGCAGTGCCTGAAACTGGAGGAGAACATCAAGGCAGCCGAGAGCCAGGGTGAGCTGGCCTTCCAGGATGCCAAGGCTAAGCTGGCCCAGCTGGAGGACGCCCTGCAGCAGGCCAAGAAGGACATGGCACGGCAGGTGCGCGATTACCAGGAGCTGATGAATACCAAGCTGGCCCTAGACATCGAGATTGCCACCTACCGCAAGCTGGTGGAGGGCGAGGAGAGCTGGTGAGGAACTGGGCCAGTGGGGTGGGGCTGGGAGCGGGGGAGGACTGGAGGACCAGACCTCCCCGCCCGCAGAATGATTCTTTGAGCCTGGCCTGCCTGGATTCATGTCCTGGCTCAGCCACTTAAACAAACTGGTACCTCGGTCCAGTTCATTAAATTCTCAGCTTTCCCACCTGGAAAATGGACCGATCATAAGCATGGCTCGCCTGTGGTGAGGAGGATTAATAAGATCCGGCATGCAAATGCCTGTCACAAATTAGTGCTCAGTAAATGACAGCCATTCATGCAAGGGAAAGGGGACAGAGCCCAGAAAGGACAAGCTGGCTAGCCAGGGTCACACAAAAGGGCAGCCCAGAGCTGGGAGTGACAGCCAAGAACTGCCCTCCACATGCCAGTCCCCAGGCCCCCAATCCCAGGGGAGCTTAAGGCACAGGCTCCCTTCACATCCCACCATTTCTTCCTCCCCCAGGATGGACTTGCCCTCAGCCACTGTGATCAGCTCTATGCAGTCCAGATCTAGAACTGGTGAGCCCGCTTGCCCCAAGAACCCATGGTGGGAGGTGGACAGTGGGGGGATCATGGCCCTAAAGGCATCATATTAAATGGCTCCCAAACCTCCAGCCCCTCCCATACCCTGCCCCACCCCTTATGTTCCCTGTAGCTGCCTCCAAGTATGGCCTCTCGAGAGCCACCTCCCGGAAAAAGAAAAACAGGGAAGACCTCGCGATCACAATCACTGAAACCTCAGAAGATTTCCTTTCGCAGGAGTCAGAGCTCTCACAGGAAGGCCGCTGTCCAGACCCCAGGAGCCCCACGTCATTCCCCTGTAGCAGGAGGAACATAAGCTAGACTCAAGAAAGCAGCTTGGAGCCTCTAGGTTGGGAAGGAAGGCAAACCTGACCCTGAACTAAGAAGAGGAGAGTCGGAAACAGTGACTGCTTTTCTGTGGGTTGCCAGGGATCTGACAGGACTGTCACCAGCTATTCAAAGTCACTGGGCTCCATATCAATATCTCACAGTCCCACCCTTCCAACCTCTGGTCAGAGGCTTTCCTGACTGGGTAAACTGGAATCGGGGATCTGTTTTGCCTGCACCTCCTCACTCCTCTGAGTCTCCTCCCCCGACAGAGGGCTCTGAACCAAGGTCCCTTTGACCCTTTGCCCAGCCCTTGCCCTAAGCTCACATCTCAAGTCTTGCCGTGCCTCGGCCTCAGAACCGAGGCGATGCCCTTGCTCCCCCAGCCCTGGCCAGCCACGGACCAGGGGCGCTGATGGGACTGCCTGGGCACCCTCTGTATCTGGAGTTCCTGGGGAGGCTGGGTGCGGAAGACCCCTGGCTTTCCTGCACCACCTGGGCTCCCCGGAGACCTGACAGTATTAGGAAGTGAGGGGAGGAGGCTCCCTGGGTGTTTGGGACCTGAGCCCGGAACTCTGAGATCAGCGCAGACGCCTGTGCCCCCTCCCTCCTCCTGTGGGTCCCTCCCAGCAGGTCACAGTCAGACGTGGACAGGCTGCCCAGCCAGCTCCCCAGCCCCTTCTCTAGACGCTATTCTTGCCGTGACGAACTCCCTGGCGGGGAAGTGAGAAGCGAGGAGGCCAGATGGCAACCGGAGATAAGGCAGGAGAACTGGACCCTCCTTTCTCCTCCCTGCCATCCTGGGGTTCACCACCTTGCCTGGGATCTGAGCTCTCTGCCTCCCACCCAGGTGTTCCCCAGCCTAAAACCTGGCTTGGGTGCACCAGGCCCTTGAGACCCCTAGCCCCACCCCTGCCATGAAACCCCAGGCCCATTTCCCATGAATCCCACTCCTGGGCGTCTCTGCTCTCTCCGTGGGGCCAAGCAGCCTGGCCCTCCCCTCCCCTGCACCCACACCTGCGGGTTAGAGCTCCTTCCCTTCTTCCCGCTCCGTGCCTCCGCCCTCCTGCCGCCGGGGTGGGAGGGTAGGTGGGTCATGAGCAGGGCACTGTCCGCTCAGGTCTGGGAGCTGCTGAGCGCTTGAGGTCCCGCGGGAGGGCCCCAATAACAACCAAAGGGAAATTCTGCAGCGATCCAACAAGAAGATTTGGGGCTGGGACACTCCTCCTTCTTCCTTTGGCTCTCACCTTCGGGGGCTTGCAGGGGGGCCCTGGCCGCTCCAGCCTGCCACACCATAAGCCACCTTCTCTCCTTCCCTACCTGCCCCTTGCCTCACTTCCTCTTCTAGCCCCAGTTTTGATTCATTCATCTTGTTTTCCAGGAGAGGGTGGCCCAAGGCTCTGGCCCCCTCCTAGGTCTCAGGGTCCTCCAGGCCTGTGGGGGCCACTGAAGGGCTACTGACTCTCAGGCTTGAGGGAACTCAGACATATACTCATCCCTCAAGTCCCAAAAGGGTGCTGATTGCTGCTTTTTCTCCGCCTGTTTATTGGTTTCCAAGGGAGCAAATCCTCAGTGGGGATACAAGATATAAAAAGTATATATATATTATTTTTTCATAACTTATATGTCTTTTAACTTATTGCTTCTCTTCCTGTTTCTGCATAATCACTGCTATGTATTATACTATCTGGAGAGAGCACACATACCCCAGCCACCCCACCTGACTGGCTGACTATCTTGGGGCAATGCCCCCTTCTCCCCGCCAAGGGATGAATAAAGTGCTGAGATTTGTCCATGGATAAAGCTGTGTGTCTGTTTTTATCTCCCCTCTCAGGATTGGTCAGTCACTGGTCAGTCAGGTTGACCACAGGACTTTGGAAATTCTCCAGTTATGGG
The DNA here is from genome assembly GCA_004363435.1 of Platanista minor. Lineage (NCBI taxonomy): Eukaryota > Metazoa > Chordata > Mammalia > Artiodactyla > Platanistidae > Platanista > Platanista minor. The sequence goes on along the minus strand of RJWK010028872.1, from coordinate 770 downwards.
GAAGGAGTCCAGGGACCTAGTCATACCTTCAAACCAATGCAACTTGGACACAAAAAGTTCTCCTGCCCCGCCATCCTACAAGGAGGCTGGACCGGTGTGACCTACCTTCCCAGCACCTCCCGATATGCCCAGGCACCACGTGGCCGCCTCCGCAAGCACAGACACGGGGGATTCCCTATGTGGTGGCGGTTCCCCCTCAAGCACTTCTGTCTGACTGTGCTGGTTGGCACAGCCCAGAATATTTTCTGATAGGTACAGGCCTAATCCTGCCTAATCAAATTCTAGATCAACAAACAAGGATTGAGGGACTTTTCCAAGCCCAGCCCTGTGGTAACACACCTATGGGCATTCCCCACCTCGAGAGGCTCACTATCAGGTCAAGAGAGGAGCTATCTGCTCAAGGTAGCCAGCTGAACTTCCTCTCCAAGTGAAGAGGGCAGGGGAGAGGGGTTTGTTCAGGGAACCCGGGGATCAGAACAGGAAGAAGAGATGTCTCAAGGACAGGGATCTTGGGGGTGAGGAAGGCCCTTTGAAGCATTCGTGTCCTGGCTTACCCACTCACTGGAATGAGACCTCAAACAGAGCCTCACTTTTCCCATCTGTAAAATGAGCATACAGCTTCCCTACTTACCTAAAAGCATACAGCTTCCCTACTTACCTCAAACAGAGCCTCACTTTTCCCATCTGTAAAATGAGCATACAGCTTCCCTACTTACCTAAAAGCATACAGCTTCCCTACTTACCTCAAACAGAGCCTCACTTTTCCCATC
>RJWK010028871.1:0-25576 GCA_004363435.1 Platanista minor | reverse complement strand
ACAATATTTTAAATCAACTATACTTGAAAGAAAGAAAGAAAGGGAAAGAAAGAGAGAAAGAAAGGGAGAGAGAGAGAGAAAGGAAAGAAAGAGAGAGAGAAAGAGAGAAAGAAAGAAAGAAAGGGAAAGAAAAAGAAAGAGAGAAGGAAGGAAGGAAGGAAGGAAGGAAGGAAGGAAGGAAGGAAGGGAGGAAGGAAGGAAAGAAGGGAGAAAGTGCAGGAGTCCAGCTCCTGCAGGTCCAGGGATGCCTGAGGGATGGATAGCGTCGGCGAGGAGAAAAGACGTTTTTTAAGAAGAATGAACACACACACTCACACACTCTCTCTCCCACTCTCTCTGCTTTATTTTCTTTTTAGAAACATATATATAACAATTTTTATGACATCAACTTCTTTGTTACAAGGAAAAACAATGTTTAGAATTTTGTCTATATACCAGAGGTAAGATGACCTTTACAGATATGATTTTAACCCAAGCTACAAAGCAAGTTATTTTCTTAAGAGTCAACAGATTATTTCCCTAAGAGTCAGTCAAGCCATGACATAAGCCTTTGATTGCGAAAGCGGTCAAGCAATACATTTTTTTTTTTGGTACATATACTTCTTTTTGCATGGACAAGTCTTTTCAATAGTTCCTCTAAAGTAAGCACAATAGATTCTACATGTACAGCTTTCTACTTGTTTACTATTGAAACTCTTATAATATCTAGATCTCACTATTTTTCACCAAACATAATCAGGTATTTGTTTCTGTAGAATTAACCTACCTCTATACCAGACCCAATAATTATCCAAATCATCTCTAACCCTAGCAAAAGGCCACAGGCTCCAAATAGAAGGTGTTTGCCATAGAAACAATCAAAATCCCCTTGGCTGGGTAACACGTACACATCTTCCTGGGGCTGGAGTGGGACTGTTTCTTCCAATTGTAATCGGGGAAGTGGGTTCGGGAGGTGAAATTTTTCTATAAGCCCTTGCAGCAAATCCCTTATGGAAGTTTGAAAGAAACACATTAATAAAACAGAAGGAATGTCCCGAAGCCCTCTAACTTCATGCTGTGCATTATCTCTCGACGCAGCCTGACTTTGTCAGGGCTCGTGATGGCAAAGCTTTGCTTTCCCATCTCCCGTCGTACCATGCCTTCTTCATGGTCCAGAGGCGTCAGAGTGGGCTCCAACAAGAAAGGAAGGAGAGAAAGGAACTTCTCTAATCATGAGGAGATATCAGACAATCCCAAATTAATGGACATTCTACAAAATAACTGGCCTGTAATCTGAAAAAATATCGAGGTCATAAAAGTGAAGTGAAGACTGAGAAACTTGTTCCAAGAAGGTGTTAAAGAGAGATGGCATATGTGTATGTATAATTGATTCACTTTGTTATAAAGCAGAGACTGACACCATTGTAAAGCAATTATACTCCAATAAAGATGTTAAAAAAAAAAAGGGCCATCCGAAAAAAAAAAATAAATAAAAAAAAATAAAATAAAATAAAGAGAGATGGCAAGAGCCTGCCATGCGTGGTCCTGGATTGGGTGCTTTTGCTATTGAAAGGCATCATTGGGACTACTGGTGAAACTTGAATAGGGTCTTCCAGTGAAGGGTACTATTTTTGCAATTTTTTCACAAGTTGGAGACTGATTCAAAAGAAAAAAGAAAAAGGAAAAGAAAAGAAATGGCGTTACTTGTGCTAAATACTGATGAAAGGGCTTGTGTGTGCTCAAGGCTCAGAAAAGGTCATTTCTACCTCATTCAGGCTTTCTTCTCCCAGCCCTGGGGATTCATTAGGCAACGACGCACCATTTAGACACCTGGACGAAAGAAACGCTATAGCCCCATTAGGAAGCTGCCTCGGCCACAGAGGTCACAGGTGAGTAATCAGGGAAGAAGCCATGTTGGGGGGAGAGGAGCCTCCTGAGGTCATCATTTTGCATAAGGTTGTTAATAATGCAACATCAAGTCTATTAAACAGAGTAAAAGGTAACGTTGGCCTGTGGGGAAGGACCATTATGCAAATTCAAGCAGAAGCAAGCCTTTCAAAATGCACATATTTAAGTAAAGCATCCAGAGTTTTGGTCATTACTTTTAAAAATGTTCCCCAGAAAGCATTGTTTCCACCAATTGCCGTTGCACGGAAAGCTAAGCTAACGATTTGGACTCAAATGAGCCAGGGAGCCAGCTCTATGTTGTTGCTTTATCCACTGTGGGGCGTTGAGGATGTTACTAAAGTCTCTAAGGCCCAGGGTCCTCACCAGTTTTTTGTTTTTTGTCTTTTTTTCTAAATCCTTTTCAGACCTAATTAATGTTCTTCTGGAATTCTGAGTTAGTGCAGAATCTTTGGGTGGAGCTGCTGTCCAGAGAGGTGCAGTGCTGAAGCTCATTGTTGCCGAAGCCCTGGCATAAATGTACCCTCTCTGAAGTGTGTCTCTGGGATCTACCGGTACCATCCTATCTGTGCGTGGCAGAATGTCTGCTCTGCAGCCATGGAAACAGCTCTCAGAAAAGCAATTGTGCACAGGTGTATACTTTAGACCTGCGATGTTTTGAATTTATTTATAACTGTAAAAGCAATTAGTCTACATAATGAACTAATCACTTACTGGAATTTGGAGTTCTTTTGGATCTCCATGTAACACACATCTATCCAGCAAAATTTATTTTTATAAATGCCGATAATTAAATCAACTCCAATTTCATTGCAATTAGATGGAGCACAACTATCATGGTAGATTTGGAAATTGCCTTGCAGTGCTCTTTTTTTCTCTCCCTCCTACCTGCTGGTTTAAAAATTTAGGTGGGGATATACTGAGGCAAATAATTTTTCTTAAAAGGGAGAACTTTCCATGGGAGCATATATTATCCTTATTTTACAAACAAAGATCTTTTTTAGAAAGGTCATGGCTAACTTTAAAAATTATTGAGTGCCTTTTATGAACCAGAAATGATATAGTATATTATCTCATTTAATTCATCTGACAACCTAAATATGTATTACCCTACATTTACAGATGAAGAAACTTGGTCCCCTAGAGGAAAATGAAGACTAAAAACACGTAGTTACTAGTCACCAAATGGGTGTATATGTTATTCTTTAACATCTGTAACAATCCTGAGAGTGAGAATTTACCTATTTCAGATGAGAAACCAGAAGTTCAGAGATGTAAAGCAACTGGCCCAGATTTATCTATAATAAGTGACAGATCTGGGTTTTAGACTCAAACGTGACTGGCTCTAAAGCCTAGAATCTTCCCGGGACACTCCAGCAAATCTGGGCTGCCCCAGGGAGCTGGCCATTCTGTGCCTCTACTTAGTGAACTCAGATTCCTCTTCCAAGATTCAGGTCCCATCATTTCCTGGTTCCTCTTCCCCTTCACACAGAGAAAAATTGATGCTACCGTGTCACTGGGCCTGGAGGCGGGTGCTGTCCTTGCCTGCCGTTCCTGCTCCCAGACCATTCTCCTTCCCTTCTCCATTAAGTGCATCTGTTGTGAATTTCACATATCAGACTGTTCCACCCACCACTCCTCCCTTGTTGAAGCTCTCTACTCCTCCCCAATCACTTTCCCTGATTCCTCAAAGATCTTAGCTCCTGTCTCATTGTCTACACAGCTGATACTTCATGACTCAGTCATAACCACTCCCTCAAATACACCCTCAACTCTCTTGCCCCTCTTTCACTTTATCATCCTCAGTTGAGCCAAACCACAACTCTGATCACCATCTCCAACTAAATATCTACCACGCTTGCACCTTTCAGATTAGTGTAGCTGGAGAAAAATGCATAACCGTGCTGACAGGTCTCATTTTAAATTCTTGACCCCTAACTTTAATTGGACTCTTAATACTGTCCAGGAATTTCTACCACATTTTCCCAGTTCATTCTCTCTCCTACTTTCCTAGGTGATTTGTTTCCTGTTTCTTTTTCTCCTCAGACACCCAAAACATCCTCTCACTCTCCCTCTCATACTATGGCCTTGCTTAGTATCTCCCTGGGAAACCAGAGGCTTTCAGAAGAGACCTGCTGAAAGCCCTAACCATTTCCTTTAACTATGGCTGAGAGTTCTCCCTCATCTCCTGTTCCTGTGGGTGCATCTCCTTGCTCCTAGCTCTTATAATATCTCCTCCTACCCGAGAGAATCCAGGCATTCTTACCTAAAAAGACACAATCCAACAATTCTTCCCTCTCACTCATAGGTCATGGTTTTTTCTTGTTCTACTGGAAGTAGGTCATTGCCATCAGCAAAGAAACAGGCTACTATTTCTCTGATTTAAAAGTTTCTCTTGACTGCACTTTACTCTCTAGCCTCTGCCCCTTTACAGTAGAACTCCTTGAAAGAGATCTCTACTTGCTGTCTACACTCCCCTCCTCCCGTCTCTCTGTTGAATCCTTCCCCAACAATGCTTTTCTGCTCCCATGACTCCAACATAACTACCTTCATCAAAGTCTCCACTGACCCCCATGAGGCAAGATCTAAAGGGCAATTCTCAGTCCTCGTTGACTTGTCCCCTTGGCAGCGCCTATGACTGTTGGTCACTCATTTTTCCTTCATTCATTTTCTCCCCTTGGCTCCCAGAACTCCAAAATCCCTTGATTTTCCTCCCATTTCTCTAGTCCCTCCTACCCCTTTGCTGCTTCCTCCTCATCTTTCTGAGCCCTCAGTGTCAGGATGCCCAGGTTCAGACCTTGGAACTCCCTTCTTATCTATCTACGTTCATTACTTGGGTGATCCCATCCAGTCCCATGGCTTCACCTTCTACCTACATGCTCATGAGTTTAAATTTATTTGTTTAGCTTTGTATATGCAGCTGCCTACTGGCAACATCATGATTTGGTGCTTCCAACTTAAAGGTCCAAATCCTGATATCCAGCACCTTCATCCCTGCTCCTCTCATGGCTTCTCCTACCTCAATAAATGGTCACTTTATTCTTCCAGTCCTTGTGCCAAACCACTTAGACCCACCCTTTCCCCCTTCCAGTCCTTTAAACTCCCTATAAACCCATCAGCCAATCCTGTTGATGCTGACTTCAAAATATAATGTTAAGAATCCAACCACTCCTCACCACTTCCCTTACTGTAACTTTGGCCTAAGCCACAGCCAGCTCTTGCTGGGATTGTTGCAAAACCCTGATATCAGGTCCCCTTATATATATATATATATATATATATATATATATATATATATACATATATTCTTTTTCATATTCTTTTCCATTATGGTTCATCACAAAATATTGAATATAGTTCCCTGTGCTTTACAGTAGGACCTTGTTGTTTATCCATCCAGATTCCCTCTTCTTAAGCCTACTCAATAACCATTAGTTTTGATGAGGAGAGTGGTAAAATGATATTTTAAGTGATAGTTGACATTTGTATAAATTTTTTCCTGTCAAGGCACCTTTACATTGATTATCCCATTAACCTGTCATAACACACCTGAGACAGGTATTATTTCCATCGCACTGAGATGTGGATGGATGTGCCCCAACTCACCCAGTCAGCAGTTGGAACGGTGCGATTAGCATCCCAGATTCCTGACACCCAACCAGTGCTCGTTTCCCGACCAGCTACAGGAGGACATACCTCCATGTAGGGCAGCACCGTCCAGAAGAAATCGGGCGCCCACTGCTGGGTACCACCCTGCCCCACAGCCCTCACCCTGGAGAATCACTGCAGCCAGGGTGTGGTTTCCATACCTTGATCCCCTTGTTTTCACAAGTTCCTCCATTAAAAGGAAAGGTTAGACAAATGCCGAGCCTGGAATCAATGTCAGCAATGCTTCTCTCCGCACTGGCTCTCAATCTCCCTGCCTGCCCTGTGAGCACTCTAAATGCCTTTCACTACTTCCTAATCACCTTGCACTGTGCCCCACGCTCACCTTGTTATTTAAACTCCAATAACAGGTAAAATAAAAACAACTTAATGGTCTAAAACTTGTTCTTTTGAACAACCTAAGAAGACATCTTACTCATAAATGAAAGTGAGGAAACAGGATTCCATTTCTGCGGTTATGAGACAAATAAACATCTTCCCAGGGCCCGGCAGCCCTGGCATTGAACAACCTGCCTGGAAACACTGTGCACTCACCATGCTTCTCAGGCTCCGGCACACTTTACAGCCATGGAAGCGGCTCCTCGGAGGGAGAGAACAGGACTCCTGCCCTTCTGTGTGGGGTTGTCCCTTCTCTCCATCAACAATGGAGCACCTGCAACACGTCAGGCCCTGGGGTGGAAACCTAGGACCAGGCACAGCTCCCTCCCTCCGGAACCCGCAGGTGAGGACACAGTTAGGCAGTGAAAGTATAGCACATTCAGGTGCTATCGAGGAAGGACAGGGTATCGCTGGGACTCAGAGAAAAACACTCAGTCCATCCTGGGCATTCACAGAAGGTTTCCTAGAGGAGACTGTATTCTTGCTCAAAAACTGAATAGGATTTTCTGGGTAAAGAAAAGAAGAGAATTCCAGACCGAGGCAAGAGTCTGAGCAAGATTGGGAGAAGCAGGAAAGCACAGCACGTCAGGGACCTAGACCAGTAGATGGCGGGGATGGCCGGAGAGCAGGCTGGATGGGTGTGGCTGAAGGGGGACAGTCCTGGAGCGGCTCTGAGCACGAAGGAGAGTCCTGTGAATCCCACTCAGGAATCCAAACACTCCCTCCCACTCCTCTCCCCCAGGAAGGAATGGGCACAAACGGATCATAGAGGGAGAAATGGTTCCTTCCTCTGGAGCATCCTCTATTCCCCAGGACCACGGCTCCTGTATGAAAAAGATGGCAGTGCACAGAGAAGGGAGAAGCCAGGGTGGCCAAGGGCAGGTGAAGGCCTGAACGCCTCCCAACAGGGAGACCTGGGCCTGACCCTCTCCAGCACCTGTGCTGTTCTGAACACACACGTCCCTCAGGGCCTGGCTGAGCCCTTGCACTAACTGTGCTCAGCATGTGTGTGCACAGTGAACCAGTAACGGGGCAGAGAGAGCCGGAGAGGGCTCACCTAGCAGCTGGGAGGTCAGATAGTCTATTTTCAGAAAAGCTGCATGTACCTTTAACAAAATGTACAGTTTCAGACCTGGAGCTAGCTCCTGCAGGGTCCTCTAGAGGAGTGGGCTCTGCCCTCTAGGGGTCCCTGGTCTACAGAGAAGACAGACCAAGAACACAAGGGACCATGAGATAGGGGATATACCCCCATGCCATTCTCTCCTGGAATGGATGAAGTCTAATCAGCATGTTGGATCCAAGCATCACCTGCTCATGGAAAGCATCACCCATTCCTGGCCAACCTCTCCTGGCTCCTTGAATGTGGTGGTTAATTGTGTACGTCAGATTGTCTGAACCAGATATTTGGTCCAAAACTATTCCGGGTGTGGCTGTGGTGGGTTTTTTTGGATGAGATTAATATTTAAATTTAAATTAATATTTAAATTTGAGTAAAGCAGATTACCCTACATGATGCAGGTGGGCCTCATCCAATCAGGTGAAGACCTGAATAGAACAAAGGCTGACCTCCTCCAACTAAGAGGGAATTCTGCCAGCAGACAGCCTTTGGACATGAACTACAACACTGGCTTTTCCCTGGGTCTCCAGCCTGCTGGCTCACCCTGCAGATTTTGTATTCACCAGCCTCCATAACCACATAAGCCAATTCCTGAATAATAATCTCCCTCTCTCTCTCTCTTTCTCTCCCTCTCCCACTCTTCACGGGTTCTGTTCCTCTGGAGAAACCTGATTGACCGATGAATCAGATGAGCTGCCCCTCCGGGCTGGCCTGGTGCTCCATACCCCCACCATCTCCTCCAGCTGCCCTTTCCAGACTAACCCCGTGAGACAAAGCTCTTGTCCATGGGAAGAAAGTCTGTAGTCTGGGTTAGAGTCCATTGGGAGGATCCCACAGCAACAGTTCCTGGGCTCCAAAGTGCTATGGGCTCCTTGACATGGCTCTTCCTGCCTTTGCTGTAGCCTCTTGGGAATGTGGGGTCAGAACCAGTTTGCATCCTGGCCACACACTGTACCCAGACCACTCTCATAGACCTTCTAGCTGCTTACTGACCCTGCTCCTTACCCCCTGGGGAATCCATCCTTAGGTTTCTGTTGTAGACCATGTCACGCTTTTCAAGTAGTCACTGTTCTCCCCGTCACCACGTGGCCTGTGGTGTCTCCCTGGATGGAGCAGGGGCATATTTCACCCCCTCCCCATCCTGTGAGCCAGGTCACTTTCTTTAGCCAATTAAACTTGAGCAGGGGCTTTAAGGGTGTCTCATGTTTCCATCAGCTCTGCTGCTCTTTTCCCCCTGCTTTAAGAATGGAAGATCCAAATTAATAGCTAATCCTTCTACCTGGTTCCCAGAAGAAAGAAGATACATGAAGCAGAGCCACAGACAATCCACACCCAACATATAAAATGAAACAAATCTTTTTGTGGTAAGCTACTTGACTTGAGGGTTGTGTGTTACCATGGCACAACTTAGCAAAAGCAGACTAAGGCAGCTTCCATCCCCCCTCCTCACAATCCGACTCCTGACACCGCATACCCCCAGCCACCCAATAGGTCCCAAGTGGATCCAGCCACCCAGCAGACCTAGCTCTCTGTGCCCGTGTAGACATGAGTGACTTCTGTTCCCACTGAGACTGTCTTCAGGTCCCAAGTAAGTCAGTGAATGCAGGTGGATAAGGACAGAGGAGCAGTGCCTTGTTCCAAGCTGGAGAGTTCCTAGGACTGATGCTGCTACTCCATCCTGAAGCAGAGAGTGCCTGGTGCCACAGGAGAGATGCCAGTGAGGCCCACGGACATTTACATGCAAGACAAAGCCTCCCTCTGAGCTGCTCACTCTTTTCAACTGTCCCAGAAACTCAACCAGCCATTTAAAAGAAACTGAATGAACTTGAGTCCTGTATCCCTATTTCCAAGCCCTATCCTACCAAAACCAATACCCGTCCTCCCAAAAAGAACAGGTTTAAAATGCTAATTTGACCCTTTCACTCTTCCCCAAGTGCCCATCTGCAGGGATGAATGCACAGCAGGAGGTGCCTGCTCCTGATGAAACTGCACACGGAACAAGAAGTGAACTGGAGGGGCACCCCGCATGGACAGGTCTTAACACACAGAGTCTAGTGGAGGGCTGTGGGGACGAAGAAAGACAATGGCGTCTATAGCACATACCCATTTAAGGAAAGTTAAAGCAATATTTATATAAAACAACATTATTTTGCAGAGATTTTGCCACATGCAAAGACATACACCAAGTCTATTATACTTTGTGCTTATGAGGCTTAAAGGCAGAATGTAAGGGGAGACAGAGAAAGGAGGGGGAACACAGTAATAAGACAAAAGAAAGAAGACCCAATGATAAAATATATAAAGTGAATAACCTTTCTGATGACAATTGAACACACCCAGTAAAATACTGTTCTAAAAATCTCTTGAAATATCTTGCTGAGCGGGCAAGAAAGAAGAAATCCTCAGAAACGAAACAACATTGAAAGTGGGATTGCAGAGAAGGACCAGAACCCTGGAGCCAGCTGTGAGCCCAGTGATGTCTGCTAAGCCCTGAAGGTTGTGACCTTCTGATCTGATGACTGTACAGTGCTGGGGTTCTGGGGACAAGACTAGGCCAGCCCTTGGAGGGGTCTCATGAGAGAACCCCACATGAAGCTGGACCTCCAAGGGCTGCCCCTCCATGTAACGGTGACCTGGAAAGACCTTGGGAAAAGACAATAAATTGGCTCAAATTTGGTGCTGAGTGGGTGGAACATTAAAATCTCCCCTGATACTTTGTAACCCCAAGTCCCCACATGGTTTTGCAGCCTCAACTCATACTAACTGTGTTAAAAAGAAAACAAACTTAAAGTGAGAAATTATTTTATAGTTGTCCTACCCCGAGCTGGTAGCAACCCAAAGTCCCTAAAAGAATCAAATACAAATTCTCTTCAGCAGAATGCACCTTCAACACAGGCCTCACATAATTCTCACATGTAAAATTATGAGAAAAAATGAGCGTTGGTCAAAAAATCACAAAATAAACAAAGAGGAAAGTTGCATGCATGAGAGCTATCAGAAACAGATTCGGCTAGCAGGGAGCAGAATCACACCACAAAGACTTCAGCTATTGCATTTGTATAAGCTGGAATAAAGCAGTATGTGAAACATGATTCAAGAAATAACATTTTTAAAATGCATAAAGTACAAAAGACTATAAGATAGAATGGGGCAGATTTGAAAAATAAGTAAAAGTTCTAGAAATTAAAAAAAAAGATATAATAATTGGAATAAAAAACTCAATGGACAGGTTATAGCAGATTATACACAGCTGATGAAACAATTATTGAACTGGAAGGTAGGATGTAGTACAAACACAAACTGATGTGACAGATGCAAAAGACTGGTTAAGAAGGAGACAGAGTGGAGACGGTACATAATCAGAATTCTAAAAGGTGTTAATACAGAGGATGGGGCAGAGATAATACATATTACATGTTGGGTAAGAATTTTCAGAAACAGAAGAAAGGCACCAATCCTCAGATTCAGGCAATCTAGCAAGACACAACAATGATAGAGTTTTTAAAAAGAAATCCACATTCAGATACATCATAGCAAATTACAAAACAAGCAAGGAGAATATCAAAGAAAAAATATTTAAAGAAGTAAGAAATAAAATAAATACTACCTACAGAGCACCAACAATGAGACTAAGCATTGATTTCTCAGCAGCAACAGTAGATGCCAAAAAAAGTGCAATGATCTCTTCAGTGCGTTTCAGAGAAAATAAAAGATTTGAATGCTCAGAAAAACTATAATTTAACAGTGAAGGCAAAATAAGACATTTTCAGATGTAAAATAACTTAAAGATAATTTGCCACCAATTACCTTTATGTAAAACCGTCAATGTCATGTAAAACCATGTCCAGAAGAAATTGGGAAAACCCAGAGGGAATAGTGGGTAAAGAGACTAATAAATATGCAAATAAATCTACACAAACCTAAACTGTATAAAGTCTAAACAACAACAAAAGCACCACCAACAGCATCAGTAGGACCCAGTTGCAGGGGTGGGGGGTTGGTGCTTAAAATATATAAAATTTTAAAATTGTTAAAATGCACAAAATAACACCTAAGTAGAGAAGGGAATAATTCTGGTAGTTAAAGTATTCTGAGATCCTTGTGTTGCTGGGGAAGAGGGCAAATATACTGCTTATTTTTTACTTTGTTAGGTATAAAAGTAAAGGTTTTTAGGTGAACAACTGAAATAAAATAAATAAAGTGCAAAAACCTCCAAAACAGCATCGGGGAAAAGTGGAATGAATAAAACAAACTCCATCAATATATAGAAGGAAACAGTAAGAAGGGAAACAGAAAAAGGAGGAGAAATAGACAAAGATGATAGAAATGAATCAAGATTTATGACCAATTACAATAAATGTAAATAGCTCAGATTCATCAATTAAAAGATAAAGATGGTTAAACTGAATTTTAAAAAGATTATGGATCTATATGCTACATGCTGTTCACAAAAAATGTTGCAAAACTTCAGAATGCAGGAAGGATGGAAGAGAGGGATGGAAAAAATATATATCAGCCAAATATTAATCAAAAGAAAACTGGAATATAGGATATATGTTAATATGTTTATGTATTTACATATTTATTCATACATATATTTATTTATATTTAAACATGTACAGTAGTCAAACAATGTATTTAAGGCACATGCATAGAGATAAAGAAAGTCACTATAAAATGATAAAAGGTCAATTTACCAAGATATATGAAAATTCCAAATAAGAACATAGCTTCAAAATAACATAGCTAATAACATATGTAATGACATAGCTTTAAAATATGTGAAACTAAAATTGACCGAACTGTTTCAATCATAGAAGGAAATTCTATTCTCTTTTGCAGCTATTAATAAATGGAACAGGTAAAAATCAGTAAATATACTAAATATTTGGGTAGCACAATTAATAAACTTGATCAAATGTATACATAAAAACAACTGCAGAATAAATGTTATTTCTAAGCACACATGGAACATTTATAAAAATTAGAATGAAATAGAACATAAAGCAGTCTTACATCTCAAGGTTTAAAAATATAAAAACTAATTTTTCAGGCAAAAATTTAATTAAGCTAGAAATAGCAAAAATATTAGAAATACCACAAACATTTGAAAATATCTACTAAAAGCACACTTTTGAATTAATTATGGATAAAACAAAAACATTATTATGGAAATTAAAATTTTAAAAATAATGAAATTTCAAAACTGGTAAAATGCAGCTAAGTTAGGAATATAAAAGGAAATCTATAGCCTTCACTACTTACATTAGAAAAGAAAGGCTGGAAGTTAATGAGACAAGCATCCAATATAAGAAGTCAGGAAAAAGGCAACAGAATAGACCAAAGAAAATAGAAGGAAGAAAATAAATTTATGAACAAAGTATTAAATTAATGAAGAGAAAGTAAAACACAATAGACAAGATCAACAAAGCTTGAACATACTAACTAAATGACAAAACTCCAGCCAGAAAACAATGAGAGGGGAAAGTTATAAAGAGAGTGAGAAGGTTACATCTGAGCAAGATTGGGCTGGGGAGAAGTGACCCTGGAGAGGGAAGACGTGGAGAGCAGGAGTTAGGAGCTCCTGCTCTGAACATTTTACCTTCCCAACAGGGCTTCCTGAGCAGCAACGTTACAAAGTGCCACCAACACTTCCTATGCCTCTCCCTCCCTTATTTCCCTCAATAACATTTCCAAAATAATTGGGAGGCACACACATATATAACACTTCTGATATGCCTAGAACACTTCTTTTCCTAATGAACTGACTCATTCTCTTGTGTGCGCACGTGCGCACACGCACAGACTCTCCAATAGAATTTAAGCTCCAAAAGGGCCATGGTTATTGCCACTTTTGTTCACTGTTACATTTTCAATACCTAGAACAGGATTTGTCACTTCAAAGGTGCTCAGTAAAGAATTTTGGATGAATCAGTCAATCAATATGGAAAAAGGCAAAAACTGATAGAACATGGGCAACAGACTTGACTGGGCACTTTTCTGACAGAGAAACGCAGATGTCCCATGAACATGACAGGATGTCCACGTCTCTGGTAATCATGGAAGGAATAGTAAATGCCCCTGCCCCGCTGTGCAGACCAAGAGGTCGGCAGGGCTGTGGAGCAGCAGTAAATCTGAAGTTGGTGCAATCACTCTGAGTGATCATTGGTGATGTCTAGTCACATTGCGGATGTGCGTGCTGGTTACTCTTCCCTCCTTTCCACTCCCAAGAACCCTCTCTACTCATCTCTGCCCTGCTCTGTGATGCTAGGGATACATCCCCCAGACTCCCTGCCCACGGGACTCCAACTGGGCTCAGCCAATAGGGGTGGCATCCGCAAGAGGCCAGAGAACAAGAAGAGAGCTCAGGGTGCTGCTCCCCGACTTCTTCCCTGCCCTGAAACCACATTTCTGGCAGGGTTGCAGCCTCAACAACTTTCTCCTACAATGTGGAGTGAAAAACATTGCAAACTGCTTAGGAATTCATACAGCACAGTTCCATTTTATACAGTTCAAAAGCATGCTGAACTAAACAATATATTATTTATATAGTAAAGAACTAACAGTAGAATGATTAGCACCTAATTCAAGATAATGGTTATACCTGCTAGAGGGAGAGAGGAAACAGGGGCAAACATGACCAATGGGACTTCAGAACTTGCCAGTTCCCTATGTAAGCTGGGCAGTACATACAGAGGGGATCACTTTAACCTTTATTCTTTATACATTCCTCATGTGTACTATGTGTCTCTTGTATATATCTATTATTTAATAGAAACTAATTCTAAAATGATACTCAAGTTTCTTCCAGAACAAAGACTCTATTATTTAAATGGCCATTATGGTAAAATGAAAAAATATGCAGAATTATGTTTTTGCAGAACTTCCAGCTACTACAAATAGCAAGCAGACAAAAAATAGATAGATAGATAGATAGATAGATAGATAGATAGATAGATAGATAGATATGTATATGTATGTATGTATCTCCTGGGTCAAAACATTTTTTAATGACTAATTAGTAGAGAAACATTTACAAAAAAAAAGAAAATTAATCCAATATCTTGCAAAATTTTAAACAATTTCTTATGAATGAGTATATATTTAAATACCTAGTAAAAGTGTTAAATCTTGTTTTTTGTTTTGTTTTGTTTTTTAAGAGAAGAGGATCCTTATATTTCATGTCAGGGACTAGAAAGTGTGGTTAACCCAAATCTGCACCTGAGGTCAGAAAGGATCAAAGGAGAAAATAAGCCAGAAGGAAAAGGGTGAGAGGGAGGAGAGGGAAGGAAGGGAGGGGAAGGGGAGAGAGTATAGAGGGGGAGTGGGGAGGGGACGGGAGGAGGAGGGTTTCTGGGTCCTCCGTTGAATGAGAGAAAGTGATGGCATGTCCTAAGGGAGACCCTAAGCATGAGCGGGTGGACAAGCACAGGCGGGGAGTTCCAGAAGAGTCAAAATCGGGAACAAGATGTGGGGAAGCTTGAGAGCACATTGCCCCCATTGCAGGAGGTACAAATAGCCAGTATTTAGACAAGTTAAGAGAAGATCCGGGACTGGCAGGCTGGGGATAGGGGCCGTCAATCACAGAAAAACTGGAGTGAAGAGCCCGCGCATTAAAACGTGACTGCCCAGGTTTTGCATCTCGGTTCCTTGAATTACTAGCAATGTATCCTGCAAGAGCCATATTTTCTTCCAACAAACATTATTTCAAATTTAGTTAAACTCACCATGTCTCCATCCCCTTCTGCAAGTGGGCATGACCATCTACCTACCAAGTTTGTTGCAGGAATAAATGAGATCATGCATGTTCTGCACGATGCCTGGGGAGTGGTAACAAGTCCATAAACCTCTGCTATCTTTGCAAAACTGTGCTGCTGGGTGGAGAGGCTGGAAACAGGCAGTGCAGAGGCCCCATGTGTCACTGAAAGGCATTTGGATGTTATCCTGCAACAGAGAAGTGTCCCCATAAGAATTCTGGGTAGGTCAAACGTGGTATCTAGACAAGTCCTTCTGGCTGGGTCAGGGAAGGGGTGAGGCATGCTTGCAGACCAATTAGAAGACTGCTGGCAGAGTCCAGACAAGAAAGGGAGGGAGAGCAAAGACCTCCCAAATGACCCAGGGGGACCCAGCGGCACCAAGTGTAGGGTAACTCTTGGGTTTCTGACTTGGTTAAATTGCTGCAGTTGCAGAAGTTCCTCTTGTCTTTCTGTCCTGGGTTCATTTACATTCCCCCAAAAGATCTGTTGAAGTCCTAGCTCCCAGCGCCTCAGGATGTGACCTTATTTGGAAATAGGGCCATTGCAGAAGTAATTAGTTAAGATGAGGTCAGACTGGAGTAGGGTGGGCTCTTAATCCAGTATGACTGGCGTCCTTTTAGCACACAGAGGGAGACACGCAGGAGAAGCTGCCACATGACAATGGAGGAAGAGACTGGAGGGATGCTCCTGCAAGCCGAGGGATGCAGGCAATACCAGGAGCAGGGAGAGGCAGGGGAGGAACTACCCTACAGGCTTCAGAGACTGCAGCCCTGCCAACACTTTGATTTCTGACTTCTAATCTTCAGGACCATGAGAGAATACATTTTTTTTAAAACATCTTTATTGGAGTATAATTGCTTTACAGTGGTGTGTTAGTTTCTGCTTTATAACAAAGTGAGTCAGCCATATGCATACATATATCCCCTTATCCCCTCCCTCTTGTGTCTCCCTCCCACCCTCCCTATCCCACCCCTCTAGGTGGTCACAAAGCACCAAGCTGATCTCCCTGTGCGATGCAGCTGCTTCCCACTAGCTATCTGTTTTACATTTGGTAGTGTATATATGTCCATGCCACTCTCTCACTTCGTCCCAGCTTACACTTCCCCCTCCCCGTGTCCTCAAGTCCATTCTCTACGTCTGCATCTTTATTCCTGTCCTGTCCCTAAGTTCTTCAGAACTTTTTTTTTTTTAGTTTCCATATATATGTGTTAGCATACGGTATTTGTAAGAACCTGGTTTGCGGTGCTTTATTATGTCAACTCCAGGAAACGAAAGCACCCTCTGTGCCCCAACTCAGATGCTACTTCTTCTGAAAAGGCTTTCTGCTCTCTTCAGAGAATTCAAGTTTTACCCCAACTGTTTTACCCCTGTTCCAAGATGGATTTTTAACTATGCTCTTTATTTCTTATTCCTCCACTAGACAGTGAACCCCACGAGGGGTAGGTGTGAGGCTCTGAACATCTCTGAAACTCCCAATCTCAGCACAAGGGATGAGCCAGTGAGTGACCCATTTGGGTCAGCCTGGCCCTATGAGGACAGCCCCTTGGCACTGTCCACAATGCCCTGTGCCTCCTGCATCTCCAGGTTCACCCCAGCCCTCCTTTCTGGTTAATGCTCTGTCACCCCACCTTAAACAGAAGGGACCTCAGGCATCACTCTGGAATTCACCAGGAAATTGGTGCTTCAAAATGAGAAACTAATCGACTGGCGCCCTGCTTGCCCTGCTGACTGATTTTCCCAGCTTCCCTGAAAACTGAGGCTGCAAGTCCACATCCTCCACTGAGGACATGTTTTGCTCAAACCTTGCTTGGTTACCCCTGCCACTGAAAGGCGCATCCAGCTCCTCCCTGATGCCTGGCTGGGGTACAATCTTTGAAGATGCTCCATTTCCTTCGTTTTGTGATGGCAAACTTCTCCAGTCAACTATTTCTGCTCCTGTTTAAACAGTTTGCTCAGCTCCTTTCTCCTCATCATAGCGGCTAGAAGCCGCTCCCTGTTTCTGCTTCATTTTGAAATGCAGTTCATGTTCAAATCTGCGTGCATACGAATCACTCTGTGTTGCTACAATCTGGAGGTGTGGTTCTGGTGTAATCCAGCAACATCTGGAAACAGCTCCCTGAGCTCCGAGTGCCCAGATCCCACAGATGCAGTTTCCTTGCTCCCAAGGAGGGGAGAAGGGCCAAACAGCTGCTCTGTTCCCTGCTTCCTCCTCATCTTTCGTTGAGGACTCCCAGCTACCAAGGCTGCATATGACCTGCTTCCCCCATGAGTGATTGCTGAAGGAATCTTGCAGACCTAGTGCTACTTCCCACCCAAACAAGAATCTGCCCCCAGCCCCAAGCAGGGCATCATTCCACACACAGCAGGGTCCATTGTCCCTCTGCACAAGGTTCCTTTCATGTTGAATCTAAATTTCCCTCCTCATGACTTCCCTTTTGGATTTTCTTGGACATCCTGAGCAATGCTCACCAACAGAATTTGTACAATGATGCAATGTCCTCTATCTGCACATCCCACTACAGCAGGCACTGGCCAAGTGTAGCTACTGAGCATTTACAGCTTGGCTAGGGGAACTGAGGAACTGAATTTTTCATTTTGTTTCATGATAATTCATTTAAGTTCAAATGTACATAAGCTCTTATCACTAGCAGCAGCTGTGTTGGACGGAGCAGCCCCAGAATATTTCTACTAAGAACCCAGGGCCAAAAATTGATGAATTGGGCTTCCCTGGTGGCACAGTGGTTTAGAGTCCGCCTGCCGATGCAGGGGACACGGGTTCTTGCCCCGGTCCGGGAAGATCCCACATGCCGCGGAGCAGCTGGGCCCGTGAGCCATGGCCGCTGAGCCTGCGCGTCCGGAGCCTTTGCTCCGCAACGGGAGAGGCCACAACAGTGAGAGGTCCACGTACCGCAAAAAAAAAAAAAAATTGATGAATTGAGCTAATGCCCCTCTCCCTACTCCAAACAGATAGAAACCCAGAATAAATCCTAACAACAAAAACTGTCTTATAAAACAAAGCCAAACTCAAAAGAAGAAAGAAAATGCTTCTATGCCAGAGGACAAAGGAAAAGTAAAGTCAGAGCATTAGCCAGCAATTCCATGTAAACTTGGGACTGAGAGCCCATGAAAGAGCGGCAGAGGAGGATGCATGAGCAACAGCAGTGGTGGAGTCCCTGTGCTTCCCCATTTCCCTCTCTGAGCTTCAGCCCAGGTCTTCTGGACTCACGTGTACCTACCAGAACTCTGTTTCTCTCTAGGGAGGTGTAAAGCCTTTCCTATGAAATATCTATTTTAGAGATTTTTAAATTATTATTATTTGGCTGGATTTTCCAATGCTCTCATTTTAATTTGTTTTTATTTTTAACAACATCCTTTTGCTTGTAATAATGCCCTCATGCCACTTTATAAATTCTCTCTCCCTCTTTGTCTCTCTGGCCATGTTTAATCATTAAAGCCCTAATAGGATGCTCTATTATTTCTAGCTCCTCTGGCATGAATTCTCCAATAAGTCTTCTGCTGACTGCCCCCCCATCGTGGTGGATTCTCCTTGCACTTTGTACATCATCAGCTCATCCTCCAGCAGAGTTTTCCTCTGCCATAGTTCTGCTGGTTCCCAAGAATGGGAAGATTTTTCTACAGGAATGTATTTCAGAGGTGCTTTATGAGCTCACTTGTTCTAGATCAGTGGACTTTAAGGTCTCACTTCAGGGTTTTTGCACTGTAGTCCCATGTGGATTTGGACTCTGAGCCACCTGGGCCTGGGGCTTTCCACTCTTTAGGAGAAGCCAGCACTGCCTAAGGCAGCTTGTTCCTCGTCTGCTTCTCCAGGCCAGCTGGGAGAGATGCTCTGTTTCCTGTCATAAATTAGATAGATCTTCCTGCTCTAAGCTTTCTTCAGAAAGCCCAGGTCTAGATCCCTTATAAATTCTGGGTCCTCTAATCTTCACACAAGACCCAAAGTAGGCATTGAACCCCAGCTCCTAAGATGTCTGTCTGGGTCTAATACTCCATCACCCTTCACTGCTAGGCTATGAGTTCTCTCTAATTGTCTAACTCCTGGAGATTTCCTAGTGCTGCTGCTAAATCTGACTAGGTACTTTTTTTTAATAAGTACTTTATTAAATATATATATATATATATATATATATATATATATATATATATATATATATATTAGCACATTTATATCTGTTTGGACAGGAAAGGAGTTTCCCACATAGCTCATTTCACTGTTTTACTGATGGATTTTTATCTGCTTATTTTATTGCTGTATGACAAACCACCAAAAAACTCAGTGGTTTGAACTATCAACAGACTTTTTCTTTGCATACAAATCCATGCTTTGGGCAGAGCCCAGCAGTGATGGCTCATCTCTGTTGGGTGTGGTCACTCAGGGCGGCTTGATAGAAGCTGGAGGACCCACTCCCAAGACAGCTCATGCACATGGCTGGCAGCCTGGGTTGCCTGGAGGCCAGAGCTGGGCTGCAGTGCTGTCCACCAGGGGCCTCCGTGCCTGCCCAGGTGAGCAGCTGGTATTCCTCACAAAATGGTGCCCTGGTGCCAAAGGCCAGTATTTCAAGAGACAGAAAATGGATGTGACCAGCTTCTTAAGGTCTGTGTCTGAACACTGACCCAGTGTCACTTCTGCCATGCTCTACTGTCAGGTGTCACTGAGCCTGCCCAGATTCAAGGGGTGGGGCATAGGTCATGCCTCTGAATGGGGTGACCAGCAGAGATTTTTTCAGTGGTCTTTAATTCGCTATGACCACAGGGGCAGAGGTCTCCCACCTTCCTTTCTTCCACACTCTAGGTTTTTCAAACACTTCTCACTGAAAATGTATTTGAGGATCCCCACAACCCTGCCTTCCTCTACACCCCAAACTTTCTCTTACCTTTATGAAATAAAATGCCCAGCATACTTAGGATGGCATCCTACCACTTTACCTCAAATCAGCAAACTTAAAGCAACATTCCTGATGATCTATGGCCTAACTCCCAGCTGACGTGAACTTCAGCATCCTTTTATAACATATTCATATGTGTCGACAAATCCTATCCTTTTTTCTCCCTTTGGTGTAAGGAGGTTGTACTTTGATATATTTTAAGAACATCTTTTCATGTATTCTTCCAAAAGCATGTCTGGAAAAAAAAAATGTACTGCTGATAAATATGTATTAAATGTGAAGCATTTAAAGATTGTTGAACCTGTTTTTTACCCTTATACATATCTTTTTGAATTAATCTTGAATTCTTGAAGGGCTTCTTAATCATTAATTACAATTAACTCCATCAATTGTTATGCTCCGTGCATTCTTGATCCATTCCCTGAAGCCTGATCAGTCTGCATAATGGATGCCTCCTCACCTGCATCTCACCGGGTCCTGGTGGCAAAGAAGTCAGTGAGTCCCTGGAGCACCAGGCAACCACAAGGAACTGCTGCCAGACTTGAATTAGTGTCCTAGAATTTGCCCTTAAGAATGCAAGTTTTTCACTGACAGCCGTTTATACCACCCAAAGGGGATGCTTGGAGATAGAAGGGACGCCATGAACAACAGGGTCAAAGCACAAGGGCTAGTGGAGAGAGGCAGGGACTATGGTCAGAGAGTTAGGAGAATGAAATTGTGTGCCCCCCGAAGAACCTTCAGAAAACAGTTGAATGTTCCCAAATTAATCACTGAGGAAATTGATCTGCATGCTTTTGGCAAACTGACCCAGCTTTGGATGTGAGGCGCAGCCATGGTCAGAGCTGAGTGGTGTGTGGGCAGGTGCCTTTGTTCCTCCACTGCGTGTCCCTGTGGAGAGCTGACCGTGCAGCAATGACATGATCCCACAGACCCAGGTTCAGCCCAGCGCCACCGAGCCCAAACGATGGGACCGCACAGTCCCTGCATCGCGGGGTCCCAGCCTCTTCACCTGCAGCCAAGTCAGTAGCAGACGCCTTAGAAAGGTGGTCGGAATTGATCCAGCCAGAGCCTATAAAAGGCTTAGCTCTGTGCCTGGACAGAGGAAGTGACGAGCAAATGCTCTGTTACTCTTATTGTCTAAGTCCTGTCTCCCTCAGGAGATTGTGAATTCACAATGGAGATGGCAGATGGGAGCATTGGCACATCTTTCATTTCCTGATCATATTTCCAAAGATTAGAAAGGGCACACTTCTCTATGCTTAAGACAATGGCCTTAGAAATGGGAACAGAGGCTACAAAGCCTCTGTTCCCTTCGTCTCGTTGAAAAACTTAAACATACTTATTTTAAGTGTTCTTCAGACTGTTCTGTCATCTGCAGTCCTGGAATGTGAATTCATTCGTGTGCTATGTAGTCTCTGTACTATTTCACTCTGAGTGCATCTTGCATGAGAATTATTGTCTGTGGGCATCCTGAGCACCCTAGGTGGTGGAGGCTTTTGTGGTGGGGGCAGTGGTTTGGCATTTGTGTCTTTGGCAGACAAGTGCTTCAACCAGTCCCAGATGCATTTTTCTGAGGCCAAACCCTGACTTCTCCCCTCAGGGTCTGTGTGGTATAAATATGACTTCTATACATCCAAGGTTGGCATTACGAAATCAGGAACCCACAGCTTACAGCAGGTACCCACTTGGTTGTCCCAGTCACAGAAGTGACAGCCTTTGTCAGACCCCAACTTCATGAAGGGACTCGATCCCAGCTCTCTGCCATCCCTACGCATGACACTGCCCTTAAACCCACCCCCCCGACTCTGGTCTTGAATCCCATCTACCTCTGGTACCTGAGGTTTTGCCTTGCTTTCCGCGTTTATACGCATTTACAATTTTCTGTTGTACTTTATCCATCATTTCTGCATGTTTGAAGCAGGAGAGGCATCCTCCATCAATTCAGTTCACCGTATTGACTATAAGTCATAAAAAATACAGGCAACGCCTGTAGCCTGGTGAGGGCACCAGCAGACGTGACAATGCCAGTTAAATGTGGGCCAGATTCTCAGGCGGGCTCCTGGCCAGCTGTCCTAGTTTGATCCTCACAACCATTCTGTGGGTGAGGTATTCTTATCCTGATTTTATAGATAAGAAACTCAGAATTAGCATTTCCTTACTTTTTCAAAAGAAAAGGCCGGAATTGGCTGAGTTCCACCCAAAACTACAGAGAAGCTTCTGGAACTCAAGGCTTCCAGCATGGCCAGCAATAATGAGACGCAGTCCTCATGCCAGGATCACAGAACCAAGGATGGGGTTAAAGAAAGGAGGCAGAGGCAGGGCGCGGCAGAGAGAAGGGGAATTCCTCCCCCGCCTCCGTTAGCCAGTCCAGACATGGCCTTGGGGGACCCGAGGGGACCCCATCCGAGTTAGGGCTGCTAAGAACCATCTGAGGCCGTTAAAAACCAAAGCGCAGGACAGCCCACTGTCTAGAGATGGTCGCTGTCCATCCTCACCCACGTAAAAAGAGTGGAGGAACAGAGGGGCCCTGAGCTGTGTTTGTGTCCTCCCTGGGTTGCGTTAGGAAACAAGGAAGCCCCCTAAGCAGAGCAGGGCTGGGTAGAGACAGCCTGGGTCACCTGGACAGCGTCTGTCCCCAGTGCCTCTGAAAAGCCAGAAGGCCGGGTCACTGACACACCAGGAAAGATTGGGAGCCCAAGTGACTCAGCACACGCTGTTTTCTCGGTCTCTCCAGAATCGTCCCGGAGCAGAGAAACCTAGAAGCTGTGCAGTTTCAAGCATGAGTCAAGGCACCAGCCCCCCGAGACACTCTCCTGCGTGGTTTCATTCCATGCACTTCCCAAGCCCTCAAGAGCAAAGCAGAAAAATGTTTCCTTTGGGACTTCCCTGGTGGCACAGTGGTTAAGAATCCTCCTGCCAATGCAGGGGACATGGGTTTGAGCCCTGGTCCAGGAAGATCCCACATGCCGCGTAGCAACTAAATCCGTGTACCACAGCTACTGAGCCTGCACTCTAGAGCCCATGAGCCACAACTACTGAGCCCACGTGCCACAACTACTGAAGGCCCCGCACCTAGAGCCCGTGCTCCGCAACAAGAGAAGCCACCACAATGAGAAGCCTGTGCAGCGCAACAAAGAGTGGCCCCCACGCGCCGCAACTAGAGAAAGCCCTCGCACAGCAACGAAGACCCAACACAGACAAAAATAAAAATAAATAACTAAAATTATTTTTAAATGTTTATTTTAAAAACTCAAGACAAAAATGAATAAAGTACATTATCATCCAAGATTTTCTCCTCCCTGCCCTTTTCTCTGTTCCCGTGAGGCCCCCATCACAGCCTAACTGAGCAGGCTGACCCGGGGTTACTAGTACACCCAGAGCTGGCTAGAGGCTGCTGGGAGTGAGGGGAGACCCCGCCAGGGAGAAGGGGTATACCACCCACCCTCACTAGCATTAATAATAAAAGTGATAACAGGCAACCTATTTTGAGCCCAGCTCTGGGACAGCCCTGACCTGGGAGGCTGGCATGAGTTATTTCCTGAAAGCCTTGGTGATGCTACCACAAGGTGGGCATCACAATCCAAAATTTTAGTCAGGAAACAAACTCAGAAGACTTCCGTAACTTGTGCCAAGTCACTCAAGTGCAAACAGGCAGAGATAAGAGCTGACCCCAGGTGGGTGACGGGAAAGCCAGGGACTGTGGTCCACATGAGCGCCCCCCCTCCCCAGCAGAGAGCGCTTGTTCAGAATGACCCCCTTTCTGTGGAGGGGAGGGTTGGGGGAGCCACACGACCAGGATGGAGCCCAACTCTGGGGACCCTTCAGGATGGAATGGGGAAGGCGGGGGTTTGGGGCCAGGCCTAAGTCCCGCCCGTGATGTCAGGTCAAGTCAGGGCCCACAGAGACTTCTCAAGGCGAGACTTCAGGGCAAGAGGCCAAGCCAGGCGTGGCTGACAGTCACACCAAAACCACTTCTGATTGGAGTGGGGAGGGAGGGAGGGAGCAGACACCTACCAGAATCTCAAGTTCACTTGCTGAGCCACTGCAGCTCTGACCATGAGCAAAGGCAAACTCGGTCATTCCAAACCCTGACCACCCCAGCTGGAGGGAAACCTCGTTTGGCCGGAAAATCAGCTGGGCCAGCCCACAGGGTCTAGGGTTACAGGCAGCTGGGATGTCGCTGGGGTAGGCAGGGAGTCTGGGAGCCCCGGACTCAAGGGCATCATCCCCTTGTGGTCCCTCCTGTAGCCTCTGGGTCTGGAACTGGGGCTGGTACAGAGGAGGTGTCCCTGAATGTTCGGCGAATGAATGGATGACTTCCCAACTGATGCCACGGAGGGATCCTACCCAGTACTCCAGGTCAGAAAACCTTCCTTAACCAAGTGGTAAGTTCCCCGCATCCCAGGGACGGTGCCATGGTTCTGTGGCTTCCCCAGTGGAAGTGGTCAGCCAGGCTCAGCAAGGACCCACAGATAACACATGCTCATCTTACTTGCTCTCCCTCCCTCCCTCTTCCCCTCACCTCACCCCCATGGGCCCCACATTCCCACCCCCTGAGGTCATACCCTCTTAGAAAGCTGTCAGCTCTGCTAAGGCAGGTGTCTTCATCTGTATCATCTTCATATGTATCTTCACCAGCACGAACATTGCATCTTCCACCCACCCACCCCCCGCTCCCTGGGACTGTGAACTCCTTGCTGGCAGGTGCTGTGTCCTCCGCATGGAGAACCTTCTAGAAGCCAATGTCAGGCCCAACCTTGAGCATGGTCCATACCTGTGTGTGCTGGGCTAGGTAGCATGCGAACCGGTGGAGTGTGGTGGGATAGACACAGGCAGAGCAGGGTGCGGGGAGACGGAGGACAGAAGCCCCACGTTCCAAGAACTGACTGAGGTGCTTTGCAAACCCCTGACACAGATGCAATAATTACTTGCATTTTACAAAGGGGGTTTACGGAAGTTAGTGTCTCCCCCAGGGGCTGCAGCTGGAGAGAGGGCACCCAAGTTTCAACCTCACCTCTGTCTGTCTGCAAGTCTGTGCTCTTAAGTGTGATGCCTGGTGCCCAGAGATGTGCGTCATCCTAGTCACCAGCCTCTCCCCCGAGAAGTCTGAGCCTTCCTGGTGCCGGCCTCTCTGTGGGCTCCCCTGGGGATGGCATGGCGTGAGCCAGAGGGGAGGTGCTGGGAGCGGGCGGCGGGCTGCTGGTGGGTGAGACCTGTGGGCAGAGGGAGCTTCAGAGAGACGAGAAGGAAGGCTTGGTGGAATGAGGAGTTGGGTGGCGGGCATTCCAGGCGCTTCTCAGGCTACTGAGCTCTGTGTCTCCAGCCCTCTGGCAGGGAGGAACCAGGGCCAAGGACACAGTGCCAGTCACCACGCAGCTCAGGAATCATAAAGGGGATTGCGCCAGGGCCCCATGGAGGGACGTGAGCCTGGAAAGGCCCTGGGCCTCCAGGGCCAACATGGGCCAAGTTGACTTGACCACTGGGATGGTCTGCCATCAACTCGGTCAGAAACACATGGTCTCAACCAAAATCACAGGCAATGAAAGACCACCACAGCTAAACAAGCTGATGCATCACCTGCACCCACAAAAAATAACCTCTGAGCCCCAGAACCGCTGATGTTGGGAGGGAGGGAGAGAGGGCACACTCAGGGGTGCTTCAGTCCCCACCCCCACCCATGGAGCCGCCGCGGGAGGACCCCGAATCCAGGTCACATGAGGAAGGGGCTGACCCGAGACTGAGAAGGCCAGGAAGCCAGAGATGAACCCCCAGTGATGATCAGGGAGAAGCAGGCATCGATCAAGACCCCAAACTCTAGAACGGATGCTGGCAAACACAGCTGGGGGCCAGACCCGGTCCATGGGCTGCTC
>RJWK010028870.1:0-25578 GCA_004363435.1 Platanista minor | reverse complement strand
CTATAATTGGAAAGTTGGTGCTTTTAATGTTGTCCCAGAGGTCTCTGAGACTGTCCTCAGTTCTTTTCATTCTTCTTTCCTTATTCTGCTCTGCAGTAATTATTTCCACTATTTTATCTTCCAGGTCACTTATCCGTTCTTCTGCCTCAGTTTTTCTGCTATTGATCCCATCTAGAGAATTTTTAATTTCATTTATTGTGTTGTTCATTGTTTCTTGTTTCATCTTTAGTTCTTCTAGGTCCTTGTTAATTCTATTTCCAATGTTTTGGATCATGTTTACTATCATTATTCTGAATTCTTATTCAGATAGACTGCCTATTTTCTCTTCATTTGTTAGGTTTGGTTGGTTTTTATCTTGCTCCTTCATCTGCTGTGTGTTTTTCTGTCTTCTCATTTTTCTTAGCTTACTGTGTTTGGGGTCTCCTTTTTGCAGGCTGCAAGTTCGTAGTTCTCGTTGTTTTTGGTGTCTGTCCCCAGTGGCTAAAGTTGGTTCAGTGGGTTTGTAGGCTTCCTGGTGGAGGGAACTACTGCCTGTGTTCTGATGGATGAGGCTGGATCCTGTCTTTCTGGTGGGCAGGTCCACATCAGGTGGTGTGTTTTGGGGTGTGGCCTTATTATGATCTTAGGCGGCCTCTCTGCTAATGGGGGGGTTGTGATCCTGTCTTGCTAGTTGTTTGGCATAGGGTGTCCAGCAGTGTAGCTTGCTGGTCTTTGAGTGAAGCTGTGTGCTGGTGTTGAGATGGAGATCTCTGGGAGATTTTTGCCATTTGATATTATGTGGGGTTGGGAGGTCTCTTGTAGACCGGTGTCCTGAAGTTGGCTCTCCCACCTCAGAGGCACAGCACTGACTCCTGGCTGCAGCACCAAGAGCCTTTCATCCACACGGCTCAGAAGAAAAGGGAGAGGGCTTCCCTGGTGGCGCAGCGGTTGAGGGTCCGCCTGCCGATGCAGGGGATGTGGGTTCATGCCCTGGTCCGAGAGAATCCTGCGTGCCGCGGAGCGGCTGGGCCCGTGAGCCGTGGCCTCTGAGCCTGCACGTCCAGAGCCTGTGCTCCACAACGGGAGAGGCCACAGCAGTGAGATGCCCGCTTACTGAAAAAATTTAAAAAAATTTTTTTAATGAATAAATAAAATGGAGAAAAAGTAGAAAGAAAGGGAGGGAGGGAGGAAGAAAGGAAGGATAAAATAGAATAATGTTAAATAAAATAAATACGGTTATTAAAATAAAAAATTATTAAGATAGGGCTTCCCTGGTGGCGCAGTGGTTGAGAGTCCGCCTGTTGATTCAGGGGACACGGGTTCATGGCCCGGTCTGGGAAGATCCCACATGCCACGGAGCGGCTGGGCCCGTGAGCTATGACCGCTGAGCCTGCGCGTCCGGAGCCTGTGCTCCGCAACGGGAGAGGCCACACCAGTGAGAGACCCGCGTACCACCAAAAAAAAAAAAAAAAATTATTAAGATAGAAAAAAATTTTTTAGAAGTTAAAAAAACAACAACAAAAAAACCCAGATAGAACCCTAGGACAAATAATGAAAGCAAAGTTATACAGACAAAATCTCACACAGAAGAATACACATACACACTCTTAAAAAGAGGAAAAGGGGGAAAAAAAATAAATCTTGCTCTCAAAGTCCACCTCCTCACTTTGGGATGATTCGTTGTCTCTTCATGTATTCCAGAGATGCAGGGTACATCAAGTTGATTGTGGGGATTTAATCTGCTGCTCCTGAGGCTGCTGGGAGAGATTTCCCTTTCTTTTCTTTGTTCCCACAGCTCCCAGGGCTAGGCTTTGGACTTGGCCCCGCCTCTGCGTGTAGGTCGCCGGAGGCCGTCTGTTCTTTGCTCAGACAGGACGGGGTTAAAGGAGCGCTGACTCGGGGGCTCTGGCTCACTCTGGCCGGGTTGGGGGGAGGGAGAGGCTCGGAGTGCAGGGCGAGCCTGTGGAGGCAGAGGCCAGCGGGACGTTGCACCAGTCTGAGGCGGCGCTCTGTTCGTTCTCCGGGGAAAGTTGTCCCTGGATCACGGGACCCTGGCATTGGCGGGCTGCACAGGCTCCGGGAGGGGAGGTGTGGAGAGTGACCTGTGTTCGCGCACAGGCTTCCTGGTGGCGGCAGCAGCAGACCTAGTTTCTCAGGCCCGTCTCTGGGGTGTGCGCTGGTAGCCGCGGCTCACGCCCGTCTCTGAAGCTCCTTTAAGCAGCGCTCCCAATCCCCTCTCCTTGAGCACCAGGAAACAAAGAGGGAAGAAAAAGTCTCTTGCCTACTCGGCAGGTCCAGACTTTTTCCCAGACTCCCTGCCGGCTAGCCGTGGTGCACTAGTCCCAGACTTTTTCCCGGACTCCCTGCTGGCTAGCCGTGGTGCACTGGCCCCCTGCAGGCTGTGTTCAGGCCACCAACCCCAGACCTCTCCCTGTGCTCCGACTGAAGCCAGAGCCTCAGCTCCCACCCCGCCCGCACCGATGGGGGAGCAGACAAGCCTCGGGCTGGTGAGTGTCGGTCGGCGCCGATCCTCCGGGCGGAAATCTCTCCGCTTTGCCCTCCGCGCCCCTGTTGCTGCGCTCTCCTCCGCGACTCCGAAGCTTTCCCCCTGCGCCACCCGCAGTCTCAGCCCGCGAAGGGGCTTCTCAGTGTGTGGAAACCTTTCCTGCTTCACAGCTCCCTTCCACTGGTACTGGTGCCGGTCCCGTCCCTATCCTCTGTCTCTGTTTTTAGGGTTTTTTTGTTTGCCCTACCCAGGTACGTGGGTAGTTTTTTGCCTTTTGGGAGGTCTGAGGTCTTCTGCCAGTGTTCAGTAGGTTTTCTGCAGGAGCTGATACACGTGTAGGATGTATTTGTGGTGTATCTGTGGGGAGGAAGGTAATCTCCGCGTCTTACTCTTCCGCCATCTTGTTTCTCTCCTCATACTGTTATTTTAAAAAGTTGCTGTCAAGTGAAATATGTTTTTCTTCTAAAAACATATACTAAAACTCTAGAAACTGGAAACGTGCCACCCCCAATTCTCAGGTTGCTCCTCCATTTTTTCATATATCTAAGGCAAGTAATTTTAAATGGAGCAAAGACAACTCGTATCTAAAACTTACATATAAAACTTATAAAACTTATAGAATAAACTCCATATCTTCAGATCCTATCAAGATACGCCCCTTTATAATTTTTGATGGTTGTAATAATGAATAATGATTGTCAGATATAGCAGTATGCTCAGGCATCAAATATTGATTTATGTCCACTCTTTATTATTCTAAGAAGATGATTTGTTAGCACATTTTAGAAAAGTTTACAAAGCCAAAGGCTTTCTACTTAATTTGCTGCAATTAGCTAGAAGTCATTAGAGAATTCATTCTTCAGAATAGTCTACATCCTGAACTTCATGGTTAAATAGATTTTATTTTTATTGTATATACCAGCCTTGGGCAAATAACGTACGTGCCAAAATCCCAAGACATGGTAAAGATATGTATTTTTGCTTTTGCAAAATTAGACTATTAGTTTTAACAGTATTTCAAAAATAGTGTTTATTTCTGATTTATCAGTTGGCACAGAAAAAGGACAGTTACGTTCCTTTGATTTCTAACATTATTCAGATTAATGTATGGAGATTTGAATTTTTTAAAGGGAAGACTTGTAATAGAAATGATGTTCTTTTTTTAATATAAATTTATGTTTGTTTTTGGCTGCATTGGGTCTTTGTTGCTGTGTGCAGGCTTTCTCTAGTCGCGGCGAGTGGGGGCTACTCTTCTTTGCAGTGCACAGGCTTGTTATTGTCGTAGCTTCTCTTGTGGATCACGGGCTCTAGGCGCATGAGCTTCAGTAGTTGTGGCTCGCGGGCTCAGTAGTTGTGGCACATGGGCTTAGTTGCTCCGGGGCATGGGGGATCTTCCTGGACCAGGGCTCGAACCCGTGTTCCCTGCATTGGCAGGTGGATTCTTAACCACTTCACCACAAGAGAAGTCCCAGAAATGATTTTCTTATAACCCATCTATTTTGTAGTTTTGGATTCTTGAATGCAGATATATATTATTGCAGCATACCAAGGAAGTAATACTGTTATTGAGTGGCTGAAGCAAATGTGAGGTTATGTGCTGAAGGAGCCTGTAGTTAAAAAAAAGTAGTAATAATGGCATATACTTATTACAGAAAAAGTGGAAAATAAAGATGAGGAAAAGAAGAAAATAAAAATGACTTGCAGTTCTGCACACTGGAAGACTCTTAACCTGGGCAAACGTTATTTGTTGTTTCCAGTGTGTGTGTGTGTGTGTGTGTGTGTGTGTGTGTGCGCGCATATGTTTAAAAGCACTCTAGTCTCTTGGTTATTCTCTTTGATTATTAAAGTAACAAAAATGAATGTGGAAAATTAAGAGAAATATAAAATAAGAGGAGGGATTTCCCTGTTGGCACAGTCGTTAAGAATCTGCCTGCCAATGCAGGGGACACGGGTTCGAGCCCTGGTCCAGGAAGATCCCACATGTCCCGGAGCAACTAAGCCCTTGTGCCACAGCTACTGAGCCTGTGCTCTAGAGCCCGCGAGCCACAGCTACTGAAGCCCGCGTGCCTAGAGCCTGTGCTCCGCAACAAGAGAAGCCACTGAAATGAGAAACCCATGCACTGAAATGAAGAGTAGCCCCCGCCCACCGCAACTAGAGAAAGCCCGCGCGCAGCAATGATCACCCAACACAGCCAAAAATAAAATAAATAAATTTATTTTAAAAAATAAAAGAGATAAAACATCCACAGACAACCACTCTTTTCATTTTTGTAATAGGGATGTTGGGCTATACTTCCTGTTTTATCATCTCTGTGTTTTTAAAAAATTTACATCGTAAGCATATTCCAGTGTCATTTAATGTTTACCCAAAACATGATTCTTAATGGCCAGAGCATAACTGACCTAATGATTCCTTATTATTGAACATTTAATTTTTTTTTTTTTTTTTTTTTTTTTTTTTTGCGGTACACGGGCCTCTCACTGTTGTGGCCTCTCCCGTTGCGGAGCACAGGCTCCAGACACACAGGCTCAGCGGCCATGGCTCACGGACCCAGCCGGTTCGCGGCATGTGGGATCTTCCCGGACCAGGGCACGAACCCGTGTCCCCTGCATCAGCAGGCGGACTCTCAACCACTGCGCCACCAGGGAAGCCCTTGAACATTTACTTTTATTTTGATTTTCCACTTATGTAAGTAGCACTGTGATGAACAGTTTTGTACCTGAATGTTTGTTTACATATTTGGTTATTTCTTTAGAAAACATTTCTGTAAGTATAATTATTAAAGTATTAGTAGTACTTTCAGTGCTTATTATGTAATGCTGTGTCATTAGTCAGATTACTTTTCAAGCTTTAGTGTCCTCTCCTGTAAAATAGGTGTAATAGATTTATCTCAGGATTGTTAGGAGTGAATGACAGTATATGCACAGCGTTTAGCTCGGCCTGTAGCATAAAGGATACCTCTTAGAGAGGCTTTCCTCAACTGACCTTTCTTAAGTAGGCCCCTCCTTCTGTAGCATCTATTACTATTAATCATTATTTAACAGTTTGTCTCTTATTCCACCACTAGAGCATGAGAAAGGATCAAGTCAGTTTTATTTACTAATGTGTATTTGAAGCCTCATATAGGGCCTGACAGATATTTGTTGAATGTATGAAAAGTTATTTTCCAAAGTTTTTAATATTTACTTGCCTTACAGCAGGGCTGTGCCAGTTTACATTCTCACCAACTATGTGTGAATTATCTTTTTTACTTTATTGTCAGTGAAACGGAGTATAGTATAGTTGTGTAAAAAAAAAATTGTCCTAAATTTTGAAGGTGTAAGCTTATAACTTAAAGTTGAATTGTTTTGTTTTTCTGATGTGAATCTTTTTATTGTGTAATTTGTGTTTTATCTGCTTTCTGTTCATATTCTTTATTGTCAGTAATAATAGGAATAAAAATAAGAGTAAAATAATTATAATCCTGTCGGTGGTCCCTTCCTGAGCATCCTGTGGGGAAAAGTAAGTAATATTTCCTGTGGGGAAAAGTAACTAATAATTAATATTACACAAATAAATGAAGTTAGCAAACATATAGTGGTACTGTACCAAAATTGACCACAAAGTGGTTTAAACAGGTTAAAGTAACAATGTGAAAGTTTAAGGAGATTTTTGTCTAATATACCCTAGCAACACTAAAAATGTAGCTAAGATGTTATGTTAATGCAAAAATCAGATTATATTTTTACTATTTTCTTAAGCTTATGCTGTCTGGAGGGCAATTTGATATCCATGCGTGAATTTGAAAAGAGTAAGTGGTTTGCTAGTGGAGGGTATGCAAAGTAACATTTAGGTACTTTATGGATACTTTGTTATTTATTCATTCATTTGACAAATGTTTAACTCCTACTATGTGTCAGGCACTGTTCTAAGGGAATTATAGTGTACAAAATAAAAAATAAAACATGGTTTGGCAGATGGCAGTAAGGGTATGGAGAGAAAGAGACCAAAGGTGTATGATGTATGTGTGGGATTTAGATTTAAATTGGTCATGGAAGTCCTCCCCTAGAAAGTGATTGAGTGAGCCTGTGGTGAGGGAGCAATCCCATGCATATTCAGGAGAAAGGGGTTTCAGGAAGGGACAAAAACAAGAGCAAATGCCTTGGGAGAGGATGTTTTATGATTTGATGTCTTATGGTTGAAAACTTGCCGGAAGTCTATATGGCTGGAGTGTGGTGGGAAAGGAGGAGAATGGTAGATGGGTGAAGAAAACGTAGGGACTGGAGGTAAGTTAGGAAAGATTTTGTAAAGCCATCATAAGGTCTTTGGCTTTTACTTTATGTAAAATAATCTTACATATACTCTTCACAGTTATGCAAAGTTTGTTGAATGCTTCTCATTTTACAGTTGATTAAATAAGGTTCTGTAGGACAGCCTATAATTAACTTCTCCAAGTTCATATAGCTAATGAGTGGCAGAACTAAAATAAAAACTTAGGTCTTTGACTTCAAAGCTTATGACTTTTCTTTACACTGTTATTCTTCTTGCTCTAGCATATTTCTGGAGGCATTCACTTTTTTTTTCCCCCTTAAACCATGATCCATAGTGTGGATTCAGGTTGAGTGTTGATGCACACGTGTGTGACTGAAAGAAAAAAAAAAAAACCTCAGAAAACAGTTTCCTTACTGCAAGATGCATTCAGATGTTTTCTATTATATGTCATGTTTTAAACATGGTAGTTTTGACTCACTTGATTTCATGGCCCACTGTTGGAGTCTGTATTTTGAAAATCACTGCACTGTTTCTTTTGGAATACCAGAAGTTCCATATTTATCTATGGCTCTGAATTATGCTAAGTGTGGCTTCTGTGTTTACTTAAAAAGCATTTCTTATATTCATAGAACTAGCTCTTAAATTGGGAAGCAAGTATAATGCAATTAGTAGATTACAAAAATATGTAGGTAACATTTGAAGATTCATATATGATTTAAATTCCTTGCAGAAAAACTGTAACTTAGTAAGGAAACTTTAGTTGGCTGAATTAAATCTTGTAGTAAGAGGACAGGGCAGTTAATAATAAGGAAGCTAGTGCTGCTAGTATTACTATTACTGGTTTCTGTCAAATGTTTATTATACTAAGATTTTTTTTTAAAGCACATTAATATGCTACTTAAATATTTTAGGTAGATTTAAAATATATTTACATGTATCTCCTATTAAGATTTTGCTTTCTCAGGGCAGAACCCATTTTCATTTTGATATCTATAGGAACTAATGCCATTTTTTTTTTTTTTTTTTTTTTTGCCGTATGCGGGCCCTCTCACTGTTGTGGCCTCTCCTGTTGCAGAGCACAGGCTCCAGACGCGCAGGCTCAGCAGCCATGTCTCACGGGCCCAGCCACTCCGCGGCATGTGGGATCTTCCCCGACTGGGGCACGAACCCATGTCCCCTGCATCGGCAGGTGGACTCACAGCCACTACACCACTGGGGAAGCCCTCTTTTTCTTTTTTCTTTTTTTTTTTTTTTTTCCCAAGGTTTTTTTCTTACCATTCTTATTTTTAAATCAACTTTGTCAAGGAAGTTTACATAATTACAAGACAGCCATTTAAGGTTTTTTAACAAGAGTTTTGACAAATTTATGTACCTGTGTAACCATCACCACAATCCAGATAGAAACATTCCTATCACACCCAGAGTTCTTATTCCAGGCAGTCTTCATTTGTAGCCACAGACAAACCTCTGATTTGCTTTCTATCACTGTAGATTAGAATTTTTTTTAGAGGTTTGAACAAATGGAATTGTACAGTATGCATTTTTTTGTGCCTGACATCTTTTGCTCAACGTAATATTTTTGCTTCCTCAGGGTTGTTTCATGTTATCAATCACTCGTTTCTTTTGGATAGTTTTTTGTTGTGCTGTTCTAACTGGGCGTAAAAACATGTTGGTTGAATGAATGCATATTTGGTACAGTGAGTATCCCTCCCTCCACAGTTTTGCTGCATTTCTTCCTCTATCATGAGGATGCTAAATCCTCTTCCAGATTGTGTGTGTTGCCAGACTTAAATTTGTGTATCGATTATGTGAAGGTGTGATTTAATAGTAAACAATGTACAAGGTTTAGAGCTAAATGATCTTGACACGAAACCTTGTCCTACCATCCTATACGTATAGGCAAGTTACTTAACCTTTCTGAAGCTTAGTTTCCTTTTTTCTAAATTGGAGGTAATTATACTTAACTTGAATATTGTTGAAGTATTAAAGGTGTTGTATATAAACATTGTATGTAAAGCAAACATACTAGGCTCTTGTAAAAATGAGAATGTAATTCAATGGTGTTTTTTGGGCGGTGGTTTCTAGCATCTCCTTTTTACCTACTTAACAAAATTATGCCTGCCCATGTAGCTGCAGTTTTGTATTTTTTATTAGTATTCATTAGTAGTTTGAAGAAACACATGTTTATGCTTACTAAAAGTTAAATCTAATGAAAGTGATTAAGGTCTTGATTAGTTTACTTTAGGTCTGGGGTCCCCAACCCCTGGGCTGCAGACTGGTACTGGTCCTCTGCCTGTTAGGAACCAGGCCGCACAGCAGGAGGTGAGCGACAGGTGAGTGAGGGAAGCTTCATCTGCTGCTCCCCGTCGCTCGCATTACCGCCCGAACCATCTCCCCTCGCCACCCCCACCCCCGCCCCCCACCGGTGCGTGGGAAAATTATCTTCCACAGACCGGTCGCTGGTGCCAGAAAGGTTGGGGACCGCTGCTTTAGGTCACAAAATTTCTGCTAATTAAAATTCTAATAATAAGTCATAAAACTTTTTTAACAGCTTAGAAGGCTTAGTAAAATATAAAGAAGGGGGAAAAAGACCAATAATATTAACTCATTATTGGTGCATAATTATTTCAAAGAGTAATATGCTAGTAAGGAGTAAGCAACCAGGAAACTAACTTTTTTTCAGTTACATTCTGTAGTAGGTGTTTTTCACATACCGTTTATTCATTCAGCAGATTTTAATTAATGTCTACTAGGTAGCAGATACTTGTCTAGGACATACTTTTCCGCCTCACTTTTGTGGACTTTTGAGATTGATGATGATGATGATATTTTAAATCCCCTGTATGTTTGTTGAGTGCAGTAATATTTTTATTTGGCCTTGGAACTGAGGAGAGTTAATGTAGGTTTTAGCAGATTTAATCAGTAGTGTGTGCTTGTGGCCAGAAGATAGTTTTAAACTTATCTAAATAACTAAAAGGTTATTAAATTTTATATTTTGACCATAAACGTTGATTGTGCTTGTATCAAATAGGGCTTGACCTTTGGAAAGAACAAACGTTAAGGGAATAATAGTAGGTTTTGCTGCTTGTATATGGTATGTAGAAAATTGAGAATAAGGACACCACATTTTGAAGGATATCTTTTGGTGGTTTTTTCACTACAAAATTTTAGTTTGCCAATATGTCACATTTTTTTAAAGTTTTTACAGGGTAAGTCTAATTGATTTGTTGTCTTATTGATAACTGTTTAAACCAAATATTGATAACTGTTTAACTGCACAATCAGTAGGGAAAAGTTATTAAATGAAAACAGGACGAAGGATGGTTCAGCCTGACAATGTGTAATGCAGAAGAAAACTTAATAGAACAAGTACAAAGTGGAAATTAAGTGGGGCTATACGTGGTAATTAAAGTGAGACAGATAATAGAGTAAATTTTGCCTTTGAAGGTAGAAAAAAATGAGTTAAGAGTCTTAAAAAACTAGTATTCAGTTTTTAGGCATTCAGATAGACTGGAAATATCTTCATTTAGGTTTGTGGTTCTTAATCCTGGGTGCTTTCTACCCCAAGGGATCAATGAAGATAGGAGTGTGTTCGTTATTTCAGTATTTCAAAAATCAAACCTAATTAAAATTAGTGTTCTTGGCTTTTTGTGAACAGTATATCAGTTTATGGTAATAGTGGCCATTTTCTATAGATTAAAATCCCTTGGTTAGTTACATGTGTTTAATAAAGAGAGAAAAACCATTTTATTTAATAAGATGATAAATAGGAGAAAATACTTTTGAGTTCTTATTGAACAGGTGAGCCTTTTTATACATACACACACACACACACACACACACACACCCCTCATCCTTTGAATGATTTATCAATTGTAATCTCAGAAAGTAATTCCTATTACTTTTATCCAGTATACCTTTTGCAATATCACAATACTCTCTGTCTGGCTTAACATTTATCACTATCAAAAATCATTTCTGTTCATTATTTGCTAGCTACATGAAAATTCCATGAGAGCAGGTATCTTTCCTGTCTTATTTTTACTTAGTCTCTTGACTGTATCTCCAGCACCTAGAGCAATGTTACATCCCACCAGCGATGTATGAAGGATCCACTTTTTCCATTTCCTAATACTTGTCTATTTTCGTGAATGTAGCCATTCTTGTGTGTTTGATCTCATTGTGGTTTTTATTTGGATTTCCCTAATGACTAATGGAAATCTGTTTATCTATTTATAAAATCCTGTTGGGATTTTGATTGGCATTGTATTTAATTGATCTATAGATCAATTAGAAGAGAGTTGACATCTTAATTATATTGCTTTCCAATTCTTAGACATAGTATGTCTTTTATCTCATCAGTGTTTCGTTTTTTTCAGCATACAGAACCTGCACGTTTTGTTAGATTTATAACTTTGTATTTCATATTTATGCCTGAATGTCTACTTTTTATTATTATTATTATTATTTTTTTGCGGTACGCGGGCCTCTCACTGCTGTGGCCTCTCCCGTTGTGGAGCACAGGCTCCGGACGCGCAGGCTTAGCGGCCATGCCTCACGGGCCCAGCCGCTCCGCGGCATGTGGGATCCTCCCGGACCGGGGCACGAACCCGCGTCCCCTGCGTCAGCAGGCGGACTCTCAACCACTGCGCCACCAGGGAAGCCCCCTGAATGTCTAATTTTGAGGAAACTATTTGGAGCTGTACTAAGCTATTACTAGCATACAGAAGTAGGATTTTGTTCATGTCTTTTTTTTTTTTTTTTTGCGGTACGCGGGCCTCTTACTGTCATGGCCTCTCCCGTTGCAGAGCACAGGCTTCTGACGCGCAGGCCACCAGGGAAGCCCTTATTCATATCTTGATCTTGCTTTTGACCTTGCAAAACTTACATAGTAGTTCTAGGAGTTTTTTGGTAGATTGTTTAGCATATTTTACTCAGGCCGTCCGTGCCATCTGCAGATAGGGAAGATTTATTTTTTCTGTTTTTCCAATGTGTGTTTTTTTGTTTGTTCATTTCTTTTTCTTGCATAATTGTACTGCCTTGGACCTCCTTGCCTGATTTGCAGTCTTAAAGTGTTAACAGCTTTAAGTTAAAATTCACATACCACGTTTTAACTCACCCATCTACGATGTGCAGTTCAGTGGTTTTTAGTATTTTCACAGAGCTTTGCAAACACTACTGCAGTTAATTTTAGAACATTTTTCTCACCTCAGGAAGAACTCTTATACCCTTTAGCGGGCCCTCCCCTTTTCTTTCAACTCCCACCTCTGCCCAGCTTCAGGCAACCACAGGCCTACTTTCTGTCTCTACGCACTTCCCTATGCTACACATTTCATGTAAGTGGAATACATGGTCTTTTGAGACTGGCTTCTTTCACTTGGCATAATGTTTTCAAGGATCATAACATGTTGAAGCATTTAGCAATATCTTAATCCTTTTATTGCTGAAGAATATGCTGTAATATGGATATATCCCATTTATTCATTTATCAGTTGATGGACATTTCTGTTGTTTCTACTTTTTGACTATTATGAATAACAGTGTTATGAATATTGTGTACAAGTTTTTGTGTAGATTTTCATTTTGTGTATGTTTTCATTTCTCTTGGTTGCATACACAGTAGAATTGTTTGGTCAAATGATGATACTGTGTTTAACCTCTTCAACTGCCAGACTGTTATCCAAAGCAGCTGTACCATTTTTATTTCCACCAGCAGTATGTGAGAATTTCAGTTTCTCCAAATCCTGGCTAATGCTTGTTATTATTTGTCATTTTTATTGTTGTCATCCTCCTGTGTATGTTGTAGATACCTGATTTACATTACTCTGGTGGTTAATGACATGAACATTTTTTTGTGTACATATTTGGCTACAAATATGTGTTATCTCCTTTGGAAAAATGTCTATTCGGATCCAGATCCTTTGTTTAGTTTTAAACTAGTTTTAAAGTAGTTTTAAACTAGTTTGTCTTTTTATTAACCAGTTGTAAGAGTTCCTTGTATACTCTAGGTACAGATTCCTAACTAGATATGTAATTTTCAAATATTTTCTCCCATTCTCTGGGTTTTATTTTTACTTTTATAATGGTATATTTTCATCACAAAAGTTTTTAATTTTGATGAAATCCAGCATATTATCTTGTTGTTACTCATGCTGTCATGTTGAAGAACCTAAGGTCACGAAGATTTATCCCTCTGTTTTCTAAGAGTGTTATAGTTTTAGCTCATGTATTTATGTTTACAGCCCATGTGAATTAATTTTTGTATGTGATGTGAGAAAAGGGGTCCAGCTTGATTCTTCTGCGTGTGGGTATTAAGTTGTCCCAGCATCATTTGTTGAAAAGACTATACGTTTGCCCATGGAATTATCTTGGCATCCGGTCTAAAATGAAATGACCATAAAATGTCAGGGTTTATTTCTAGACTTTCAGTTCTTTTTTGTTGCTATATCTATTTTCAAGTCTGGAAGAATGAATCCTTCAACTTTGTTCTTTTTCAAGATTGTTTTTATTAGTCTGAATCCCTTGAATTTTTGGAATAACTTGTCAGTTTCTTCAAAGAAGCCAGATTGTTTTGAGTCAGTAGATCAGTTAGTGGAGTATTGCCATCTATGTATTCTGGTCTTTGTACTGTCTTTTCTATTTATATGGTTGATCTTTAGGTTTTTCAACAATATTTCACAGTTTTCAGAAGATAAATTTTTTAGTTGTTTTGTTAAATGCATTCCCTAGTATTTCATTCTCTTTGATGCTTCATAGCTGGAAATGTTTTCTTAATTTCATTTTCAGATTGTTCATTGTTAGTATATAGAAATGCAGTTGATTTTTGCGTATTTGTTTTATACTCTGCAAACTTGCTGAACTCTTTTTTATATAAATTTATTTATTACTTTTGGCTGTGTTGGGTCTTTGTTGCTATGTGCGGGCTTTCTCTAGTTGCAGTGAGTCGGGGGCTACTCTTCCTTGCAGTGCACGGGTTTCTCATTGCGGTGGCTTCTCTTGTTGTGGAGCACGGGCTGTAGAGAGCACGGGCTTCAGTAGATGTGACACGTGAGTTCAGTAGTTGTGGCTCACGGACTTAGATGCTCCGCAGCAGGTGGGATCTTCCCGGACCAGGGCTTGAACCCGTGTCCCCTGCATTAGCAGGTGGATTCTTAACCACTGCACATCAGGGAAGCCCTGCTGAACTCTTCTATTAAACTATTATAAAATCTGTTACAGACATTCCCCAAATTATGATTGTTTCACTTGAATTTTCAACTTTACAGTGGTACAAAAGTGATATGCATTAAGTAGAAACTGTACTTACAATTTTGAATTTTGATCTTTTCCCAGGCTAGCGATATATGGTAGGAAACTCTCTAGTGATGCTGGGCAGCAGCAGCAGCAAGCCACAAGCTCCCAGTCAGCCACGTGATCATGAGGGGAAACAACCAATACGGGCATACCTTTTTTTATTGTGCTTCGAAGATATTTTGTTTTTTTCAAATTGAAGGTTTGTTACAACTCTGCGTCAAGCAAATCTGTTGGTGCCAGTTTTTCCAACAGCATTTGCTCGCTTTGTGTCTGTGTCACATTTTGTTAATTCTTGCAGTATTTTAAACCTTTTCATTATTATTCTGTCTGTGATCAGTGATCTTTGATGTTACTGTTGCAAAAAGATTATGACTTGCTGAAGGCTCTGATGATGGTTAACATTTTTTAGCAGTAAAGTATTTCTTAATTTATTATTATTTTAATTGAAGTAGAGTTGATTTACAGTGTATTAATTTCTGGTATACAGCAAAGTAATTCAGGTAGGGGTGTGTGTGTGTGTGTGTGTGTGTGTGTGTGTGTGTGTGTGTGTGTTTATATATTGTTTTTCAGATTCTGTTCCATTATAGGTTATTACAAGATACTGAATGTAGTTCCCTGTGCTATATAGTAGGTCATTATTTATTTTATTTTTTAGTAGTGTGTATCTGTTAATCCCAAACTCCTAATTTATCCCTCCCTTCCCCTTTGGTAATCAAAGGGTAAGTTTGTTTTCTATGTCTGTGAGTCTATTTCTGTTTTGTAAGTAAGTTTATTTGTATCATTTTTTTAGATTCAGCATATAAGTGATCATATGATATTTGTCTTTCTCTGGCTTACTTCACTTAGTATGATAATCTCTGGGTCCATCCATGTTGCTGCAAATGGCATTATTTCATTCTTTTTTACGGCTGAGTAATATTCGTATATATATATATATATATTCCTATATGTATGTAGAAATACATATACACACACACACCAGTATATATGTATGTATGTATATTCACCACATCGTCTATCCATTCATCTGTTGATGGACATTTAGGTTGTGTTATTTTTATTTTTGCAGTCTGACACTCTGCATTTTGATTGGATTCTTTAATTTATTGATACATTTAATATTGGTATTGATGTAGTGAAATATATGTCTGCCATATTGTTATATTTTTCTGTATGTTTTCATGTTTTGCTTGTTGTTTTGCTCCTCCTTTACTGCTTTTGCATCAAGTGGTGGTTTTCTGCTATAACATTTTAGTTCCTTTAATGTTATTTACACTATATTCTTTTATATCATTTTTTTAGTTGCACTAGAGCTTACTATATTCTTATTAGGATTTACTTCAGATGTACTAATTTAATTCCAGTGAGATACAGAAATTTTATTCCTGTATAACTCTATTCCCTCTTCTCCCTTTTTGTGCCGTTATTGTTGTACATATTGCAGCTGAATATTTTATAAACCCAACAATATGTTATTATTTCATATGATTTTATCTTATTTAAAGAAGCTGAGAAAAGAAAGGAGAGCAAGTATATTCCCAGAATAAGGCTTAGTCATTTGTTATTTATTTATTTATTTGTTTGTTTGTTTGTTTGTTTGTTTGCTGTATGCGGGCCTCTCACTGCTGTGGCCTCTTCCGTTGCGGAGCACAGGCTCCGGACGCGCAGGCTCAGTGGCCATGGCTCACGGGCCCAGCTGTTCCGCGGCATGTGGGACCTTCCCGGACCGGGGCACGAACCCATGTCTCCAGCATCGGCAAGCGGACTCTCAACCACTGTGCCACCAGGGAAGCCCCATTTGTCATTTATTAATCTTTGGATATTTTGTTGAATTTGATTTGCTAATATTTTGTTGAGGATTTTTGCAATAAATGAGGAAGATTGGTCTTTAAGATTTTTTTTCTTGTATTCTCTTTGGTTTTGGTATCAATGTAATGCTAACTTCCTAAAAGTGACTTACGAAATAATCCCTCCCATTCTATTTTCTGGAAGACATTGTGTCAGATTGGCACTATTTCTTCTTTAGAAATGTTTGGAAGAATTCAGTAGTGAAACTATCTTGACCTGGAGGATAACTGTGTGAATTCAGTTTTTTCAGCAGATTTAAGACTATTCATGTTGTGTCTTAGTTTTGGAGGTTAGAAGTGTGAAATCAAGGTACCAGCTGGGCCATGCTTCTTTTCGAGGTTCTGGGGAAGAATCCTTTATTGCTTTTTCTGCCTTCTGGTTGTTGTCTTCAGTCCTTGATGTTCCTTGGCTTACAGCTGCATCACTTCTATTTCTGCCTTCATTTACACTTGGTTATCTTTCCTCTGTGTATGTCTCTATGTCTCTATTTCCTTTTTTCTTTTTTTTTTTTTAACACATTTATTTATTTATTTTTAGGCTGCATTGGGTCTTCATTGCTGCATGCGGGCTTTCTCTAGTTGCAGCGAGCAGGGGCTGCTCTTCATTGTGGTGCGTGGGCTTCTTATTGTGGTGGCTTGTCTTGTTGCAGAGCATGGGCTCTAGGCGTGTGGGCTTCATTAGTTGTGGCTCGCATGCTCTAGAGTACAGGCTCAGTAGTTGTGGCGCACGGGCTTAGTTGCTCCGCGGCATGTGGTATATTCCCAGACCAGGGCTCGAACCTGTGTCCCCTGAATTGGCAGGTGGATTCTTAACCACTGCGCCACCAGGGAAGTCCTCCTTTTTTCTTAGAAAGATATACTCGTCATTAGATTTGGGCCCACGCAAATTGAGTATTGCCTCCTGTCAATTTGACCGCATCTGCAAAGACTTTATTTCCAAATATTGTTACATTCAGAGATACCAGGGATTAGAGCCTGATTATATATTTATTGGTACACAACTCAACGCACTACAGTTATTACAGTTTATAATCTTGTCACCGTGTAGTTCCCGTTGCTCACATCATCTATGCTGTAATTGTCATACTATATCTACATGGTTCATATACCCCTTCAGACAGTGATGTAAATTTTCCTTTAAGCTGTCATACATATTTTAAAGAATTTAAGAATAAAAGAATAGGATTGGCAAACTATGACTATCGGCTAAATACAGCGTGCCACCTGCTTTTATAAATAAAGTTTTATTGGAATACAGCCACAGCTCTTAGTTTATGTATTGTCTGTGGGTTCTCTTGTGCTGTAAATGCAGAATTGATTAATCACAACAGAGACTTTTGCGCCTGCAAAGCCTAAAGTATTTATCATCAGGCTGGCCCTTTACAGAAAAGTTTGCTGTTTCCTGGTCTAGTATACATATTTGCCATTTTTGTTGTTTTTCATTCAGGAAATTCTAAGCTTCATTATTTACCTTTGTCCAAAGAAACTTCCTGTTTTTAGAGCAGGTTGGCTCATGATGATTTATCTTAGTTTTCTTTCATCTGAAAATGTATTTACTTCACTTTTATTTTTTGAAGGATACTTTTGTTCCATCTACAATTCTGAGTCCACGGTTCTTTTCTTGATAGCATTTAACTAGAGTTGAATAGTAGCAGCTACCTTCTTTAGGTGGTTCACAGACTATCCAGTTTGTCACAGTTTCTGCTTTCTATTGTTTCCTTGATATTGATACTAGCTGTTATTTGATATCTACTGTTGTGCTTATGCTGTTGTACTTATCATAGATCAGGAGGGAAGTAAAAATTTCACTTTACCCATGTCTCTCTATAAAGTTGGAAAATAGACCAAGAAGTACATGTTTCAGGAAAAGTGGGAGAAACAATAAATTTTAATAACATTTGGAATATTCAGGTATTTGGGCTATTTTTATGCATTCAGTGCAAGGAATTGTGTCTTGTGCACAGTTGTCTTTGCCCTGTCTTGCTTTGTTATAGCCAAGTCACATCAAAGTTCATTAATCCTTGGATCCTGACCCAGAAAACCTAGATTCTGTTTTCCCTGGCTCTGTCACTAATTAGCTGTGTGTGTGACCTTCAACACTCCCACCAAACCACAATTTCTTTATCTTTAAAACAAGAAGTTTCAACTGAATATGCTGTGAGGCTTTTTTTTTTCTTAATTTGCTGTGCTTTCTGTTATTCTCTGCAAACAACCTTATTCTTCTTGACCTGAAATTCTGACCCAGGTGTTCTTATCCTTTTTTGGGCCATGAACCCTTTTGGCTCTCTGGTGACACATGTTGACCCTTTTTCAGTATTTTAGATGTGCAAAATTAAATATACATGCTTATGAGGACACCAGCTATGTTAGAATATGGTTTTTAAAATATCAAATAAATCCAGTAATGTACATATCAACAATGTCCAGTGGTGTATAGTAATTTTTAGGCTAGTGATGAACATAAATGAAAATTTGAGATTTGAAGCA
Source organism: Platanista minor (assembly GCA_004363435.1). Classification (NCBI taxonomy): domain Eukaryota; kingdom Metazoa; phylum Chordata; class Mammalia; order Artiodactyla; family Platanistidae; genus Platanista; species Platanista minor. The sequence goes on along the minus strand of RJWK010028870.1, from coordinate 7,214 downwards.
ACTGAAGTGTTTTGAAAGTATATGTAGTTTCTAATGGTAACAAAATCACAGGTAATCACAGGTAATACCACTGTGGCTTGTTGCTTACTTTTTTTTTTTTAACACTTTTTTAAATTTGGGTATAGTTGATTTATATTAGTTTCAGTTGTACAACATATTGATTCCAAGTTTTTATAGATTATACTTCATTTAAAGATACTCTAAAATATTGGTTATATTCCCTATGCTGTACAATATATCCTTGTAGCTTATTTATTTTATACCTACTAGTTTGTACCTTTTAAGTCCCTATCCTTTTCTTGTTCTCACCTCTTCCCTCTCCCCATAGAATTACATGGTAACCACTAGTTTTTTCTGTGTCTGTTTTGTTATATTCATTCCTTTGTTTTATTTTTAGATTCCACAATAAGTGATAACATACAGCATTTGTCTTTCTCTGTCTGACTTATTTCACTAAGCATAATACCCTCCAGGTTCATTTTTCATGTTGTTGCCAGTGGCAACATTTCATCCTTTTTTTATGGCTGAGTAGTATTCGTGTGTGTGTGTGTGTGTGTGTGTGTGCGCACGTGCGTGCGTATACGCACACCACTTCTACTTTATCCATTCATCTGTTGATGGACACTTTGGTTGCTTCCTTATCTTGGCTATTGTAAGTAATGCTGCTATAAACATGGGGGTGTGTGTATCTATTCAAATTAGTGTTTTTATTTTCTTCAGATAAATACCCAGGAATGGAATTGCTGTATCATTGGTAGTTCTATTTTTAGTTTTCTGAGGAACCTCCATACTGTTTTCCACAGTGGCTGTCCAATTTACGTTCCCACCAACAGAGTACAAGGTTTCCCTTTTCTCCATATTCTTTATTTGTGGTCTTTTTGATGATCATCACTTACTTTTTTTTTTTAATGTTTGAATTTTATTTTATTTATTTTTTACACAGCAGGTTCTTGTTAGTTATCTATTTCATACATATTAGTGTATATATGTCAATCCCAACCTCCCAATTCATCCCACCACCACCCCCCCGTTATTACTTACATTTTTAATTAAACATATACTAAATTTCAATTAGAGGTTAGTAGAATAAAGTTGTAACTTTTTTCCATCCAAGTTCATACCCTCTGCGTTCGATCAACAAACTCTGAATTTTTTATTTTTTATTTTTTGGCCGCACTGCATGGCTTGCAGGATCTTAGTTCTCCCACCAGAGATTGAAGTTGGGCCATGGCAGTGAAAGTGCCGAGTGCTAACCACTGGACTGCCAGGGAATTCCCAACAAACTGAAGATTTTTAGAACCCAGGTTAAAAACTCCTGTTCTTATCAGTCTGGCAAGACATTTTCTTTTTTTATCTATTTATTTATTTATTTATTTTTGGCTGTGTTGGGTCTTCATTGCTGCGCGTGGGCTTTCTCTAGTTGTGGAGAGTGGGGGCTACTCTTCGTTGCGGTGCGTGGGCTTCTCATTGCAGTAGCTTCTCTTGTTGCGGAGCACGGGCTCTAGGTGCACGTGCTTCAGTAGTTGTGGCTCACGGGCTCTAGAGCACAGGCTCAGTAGTTGTGACGCACAGGCTTAGTTGCTCCGTGGCATGTGTGATCTTCCCAAACCAGGGCTCGAACCCATGTCCCCTACATTGGCAGGCAGATTCTTAACCACTGTGCCCCCAGGGAAGTCCCAGTCTGCGAAGACATTTAATTTAGTGTCTACTGTGTGTTAGGTAAACATAAAATGTGCTTAATAAATATTAAATACATTTCTCAATGAATGAATATTACTATTAAAGATGTGAGTGTTACTAAAACTTTGTGTTATTCATTGCTTTATAACTCTGTGGAGAATAATTTGGAAACATGGTTTCTGACCCCAGGGTCTGTACAAATGGAGTTTTTATTACAGAAGTAAATTCTCTTGTTCTTTGTTTCTTATGGGCATTTCTAATTGAGTATTTACTACCTGGGATATAGTAAAGCTCCTTAAATAATTTTGCTAGGAAGTTAGAAAAGAATATGATTATTAGTATCAAGGATATTTGGCTGTTTTAATACTGAATAATTGTTCCAGAATGTCTGGTAAATTTCTACTTGAAATAATTTGTCTAGCTAGTATTTCTTAAAAGGGAATACAAATACCCCTTATCAATGGCACACTGCTATAGTTATTCTTAATAGGACATATGATAAAATGGAACTTGGCTGTTATGCATATTAAGCAAATAGTACATTTTGTCTGTATTGCCTGAAATTTTTGAATTGTGGGGTTTTGTCATTCTTAATTCATTAGCAGTAAAACAACTAAAGGTTGTAAAGATTCTTTATAGTTTCTGTGTTCTCTTACTACAGTGCTACTTAGCTGGAGTTGAGACTAAGTAGACTCATACTCCTACTTCTTTGACTCTAGGTTTACTCTGATCTTCTCTCCTAGAAATATACGTCCTAGGCTTTTTTGTAGGACTTTTTAACTGCCTCCCCATCCCACCCCCCACCTCCCATAGAGGAAGAATATATGTTATATACAGAATCTGTCATATGCAGAGATGTGTTGGTGACATATGTCCTTATTAACAGGCCTCCACTGAACTGACATGCTCTTAAACCATTGCTTTCAATTTCTGTAGTTCAGAGTATTCTGAGCACTTACAGCTAGTTTACTCATGTACCCTAAGAATCAGCTGTTTTTATGCCAGTGTTAATACAACTTTTAGTTTAAATATGATCTAAGCTAATGAAATATGAGTATAGAAAGAACTGTTTTAAGCTGTTTGTATATGCTTTGGAAAAGTAAGGTAGATACCTTGGAAAGACTTTACATAAAATGGTTTAAAAATTACTAAAGGATTAGGTGTGGATAAGCCTGAAGGTTTAGGAAGCTTTTGGTTCAACTGACTAAAATTTATTTTCTCGTGTCTCTGGAGGAATGGTCATTTGTGTGTTGGTTAATGCAACAGCTAAGTAAGGCCAGAACCAAACTCTTTTCATCTTTCTGTTCTGCCATTATTAGAGCGTGAGATTCTCCTTAAGCTAACTCTCCACAGGTTTAGTTTGTTTGTTTTGGCCACACGTGTGGCTTGTGGGATCTTAGTTCCCTGACCAGGGATTGAACCCTGGGCCCTCGGCAATGAGAGCGCAGAGTCCTAACTACTGGACCGCTAGGGAATTCCCCAAGCCAGCTCTCTTGCGGTTGAAAGATGGCTGTAGTAGGTAGTTATAAATGTGATAGTCTGATATAACAACATCTAGGGGAACAAAGGGGGCTGTCTCTCTCTCCTTTCCTAAAATCCTGCAATCAGATTTCTCCTCTCTTCTTTCTCCTAGTATCTCACTGGCCAGAGTTGGTTCAAATGCCCTTACACAAATCATTTACTGACAGGGACATGGGGGTGGTTGGGTAGCATTATCATATTTACTTAAATCAATCAACATTTCCTCTTAAGTCATGTGGGAAAGCTTGAACCACTGAAGAACTATGGCAGTCACAGGGAGAAGGACTGGACTGTTAGGGAGTCAACCAGGAGTGTCTGCTGTAGAGAGACAATTTAAAAAGTAGAAAACATATGCAAAAAATCAGAAGGATGTAGAAACTGGACTTCTTTAAGGAATTTTGAAGCTTCCTTATTAGAGAATTGTATAAAGATAAGGTACATTGAATTTATTCATTTCTGTGACTGAGACACAGAGACCTCAGTTGACGATAGTAATCTGGTAGCCTTAAAACTTTAACAAAACAATTTAGCTGTTTGCCTTGTGACACAGTGCCTGTTTTTTCTCTGCTTAGGGTCTAAAGCTCAGTGTGAAAGGATATTGTGGGTACTTTATTTCCTGATAGGGGTCTTTCTGAACTTTGAATCTCTATCTGATTAATGTCTGTTACTTGTCATCCCATTGCTGATTTCCTTCTTATAGAAGAATAGTGAGACTTCTGAATAGACGTATTATTTGACAGCTGGAATTTCCAGAAATGATTTCATTTTTTTGAAACCATAATTGGTATGATATATGTATATATCTATGATATTTATATGCTATCATACCAATTACAGCTTCATTTTCTTCATGAAACCATAATTGGTATGAGATATATTTGTGTGCATGTGTATATATATATGTATACATATACATATATGTATGTAAAGATTGAATTCAAGTTAATTGAACAGGAGCTCAAATTCTGGCCCTGTTACTTCCAGCTTAGTTAACTACCTCTTGACCTTGTGTTATTTCCTTGTTGTTAGAGTTTGTTTTCTCATCTGTAAAAAAGGGACAGTAATATCTACCTTATAGAATTATTTTGAGGGTTGAAAGAAATTATACATAAAGTATTTAGTGCAAAGTGCCTAATGCTTGGCAAATGATAGTTAATATTACATTTCTAGGAAGAAATGTTAAGATAGTAGACATATTTTTAAAACCTAAGTATTGAATATATTAGAGGAACTTTTTTATTAGAAATTTCTTGTAATCAGGAAGTTTTACTGTAATCTACTTCTTCTGATTATCTGCTTCTGCACTTAAAATGTATGTATTTCAGCAAAAGAAATCTTGTGCTTAAAAAACTGTAAAGGGCTTCCCTGGTGGCGCAGTGGTTGAGAGTCCACCTGCCGATGCAGGGGACACGGATTCGTGCCCCGGTCCGGGAAGATCCCACATGCCGCGGAGCGGCTAGGCCCGTGAGCCATGGCCGCTGAGCCTGCGCGTCCGGAGCCTGTGCTCCGCAGCGGGAGAGGCCACAACAGTGAGAGGCCCGCATACCGCAAAAAAAAAAAAAAAGTGTAAAAATTAATGTTTAAGGCCTAGCATTATTTCTCAGAGGTAGAGTGAGTAAGAGGCAAGGAAAGGGTGCATTGGCATGCATAGGAACTGTACAGTCTCTTATATACTACCTTCAATATATATAATGTTTCTTTTTGCTTAGTACTTACACTGAGATGAAAACATTTTTGAATTTCACTTTCTTATAAAGTCTTAACCCTGACAGCCTTAACCTTGGCTGTACATTCGAATCACCTGGAGCCCTTTAAAAAGCACCTGCTGACCAGGTTCCATCCCTGACAAATTAATTAAGGTAGGGGCAGAGGAGGGGACATTAATATTTCTTTTAAAAACCCTGGTGATTCTGATGTGCATCCTGTGATTAAAAACAGTGTAGGGGCTTCCCTGGTGGCGCAGTGGTTGAGAGTCCGCCTGCCGATGCAGGGGACACGGGTTCATCCCCCGGTCCGGGAAGATCCCACATGCCGCAGAGCGGCTGGGCCTGTGAGCCATGGCCGCTGAGCCTGCGCGTCTGGAGCCTGTGCTCTGCAACTGGAGAGGCCACAACAGTGAGAGGCCCGCATACCAAAAAAAAAGAAAACAGTGTAAATCCTTTAGCCTATTTCTGTCATCTATAAATATGCCTATTGTCTCTTCCTCTCTGTGTTAGTGCTCTAGGCAGTCATGTATCAGTGCTTTGCAGAGCATCTGTGGCTATTCCCTTGACTTTTATGCCAGAAACAGTATACAAGTAGTTGCCCCTTTGTGTTTTACAAAAAATAAACTTTGAGGAGTTGGGAGAATGTTTATTTAGTGTTCACTATGTTATCTTCTTTAAATGGAGAGGTGTAATTATTCTTTTCTGCTTTTTACTTAAGCCTTACTATTGTTTTAAATTTAATTTATTTATTTTTGGCTGCGTTGGGTCTTCGTTGCAGAGTGCAGCCTTCTCATTGCAGTGGCTTCTCTTGTTGCGGATCATAGGCTCTAGGCACTTGGGCTTCAGTAGTTGTGGCACACGGGCTCAGTAGTTGTGGCTTGTGGGCTCTAGAGCGCAGGCTCAGTAGTTGTGGTGCATGGGCTTAGTTGCTCCATGGCATGTGGGATCTTCCTGGACCAGGGCTCGAACCCATGTGTCCCCTACATTGGCAGGTGGATTCTTAACCACTGCACCATCAGGGAAGTCCTTAAGCTTTATTTTAATACTCTTATGAAAACTGGAAAAAATTAGTTTTGCGATTTTAAAATTTTATTTTAATATATAACTGACTCATTAGATTTATGTTAAGAGCAACTTTTTAATGAGGTAGTTTGGTGAGCTTAATCAATTGTCATGAATTTAGTAATTAAGTCTAATTAGTTGATATGAACTAGTCAGTTTTTAATATTACCTTATCAGAATGATCAACTTATATAAATTATGAGAAAAAATATGTATGTATTACATATAAAAATTAATGTTAGCATTAAAGTTTTCAGATTTCTGGTTCCATGTGCTATATTCAATTGCTGATGTAAAATAACTATTTAATGAGCTTATAGCCATTTTACGAGGAAGAGTAAGAAAGGAGCTGTTATATATTTTAAGGAATTCGACTTATAGATTATAACTTACACAAATTCCGTTGTTGAATTAATAGAACCAGTATGTCCCTTCTAATAGACTGTGAGATTAATTTTTTTTTTTTTTTAATTTTTTGGCTGCGCCACGTGACATGTGGGATTTTAGTTCTCCCACCAGGGATTGAACCTGTGCTCCTGCATTGGAAGCGCGGAATCTTAACCACTGGACCACCAGGGAAGTTCTGAGACTAATATTACTTGGTCTTATTTTAGAGGGACTGCTTTGGCAATAGCTACTTCAATCATTGGAAACCTTTGTGGACTTTTATCTAATTGTAACGGAAGTTTCAAAAGCATTTCATTAATTTTAATACTTTTTTTAGCTCTAAACTTGTAGAAAATTAGTATTAATATTAATACTTTGGTCATTTACACATTCAGATTGTTCACATCTGGTAGTCTGCTCTAATTAATTTAAACAACTGTTTACTTAAATGAGGTTTTATGTATTGTTAATTTCACAAACTTATTTGATATTACTATCTTAATATTTTTGTATATATTACTATCTTAATAAGAAGTAACACAGAGAGTCTTCTGTGAATCACACAGAGTTTAAGCAGCTTGTATAAACACATATGTAAGTTTCAGGCAGCAGGAAGGCTAGGAGGACCCCCTCATTATCTTAATTTTGGACCCTAATTTCATTTAAGCCTAAAACAAATGAGGAGCTTTTAACTTTTGAAAGCCTGTGGTTCAGAAATTATTGAACTCTTGTCATTTACGTTCAGTAGGACTATTGTATTTCATTTTATTTGGAACTTTTTAGACTTGGTAGTAGAAAATTTCTGTCTTGAGATGCTGGGCTTTTTATTTCTTTTTTTTTTTTTTTTTTAACGTCTTT
>RJWK010028869.1:0-25578 GCA_004363435.1 Platanista minor | reverse complement strand
CTTCCCCCCATCTTCACTTCCTCCCCTTCTTCACTTCCTCCCCCATTCCACTGGAATTTGTACATGCTCCAGCCTTCTTATCTCAGAACAAAACCAAGCCTTCGGGGCCCAGGCCGCCCTTCAGCCACACCCCTTTGGTCCTCTCTGCCTGGCCCCACCCACATCCTCACCCCACTGCACTGTGAGTTCTGTTCCAACCACCCTACCGCACCCACTTTACTAAGGTCAACAATGACCTCATTTGCACCGAATCCAGACGACACCCTTCAGCTTTCTCCTGACATCTCTGCACAGTGTAGATTCCCCTCTCCCTTGCCAATGGTGAGATTGGTTTTCTTCATTTGTCCTGGCTCTGGCAGGAAGTGTACAGAAGTGGTCCAGGGTTTGAGAAATGGTCCTGGGGTGACTGCCTGGAAGGGTTCCACATGCATTTGGAAGTGTTAGCTCCAGGTTTGTTAAAATAGTAATAGAACAGACCTGACCTACTGCATTTCTAACACCATAGGCTCCCCTAGTACATAAACTCCCTCCACTGCCATCCCAGCATCTCATGGGAAACTCTGTGTTGAAAAAGGGAGAAAATATAAGGAAAATATACAACATTTGGTTCATCTAACCTTACATTCATTCCTCCTCAGAAATAAATACCGCTGTGGATCTATTATCAAACGATGAAACTATTTTTGAAAAAGTACAACAGCAATTCAGTGGAGGAAGACAGTCTTTTCAACAAATGATGCTGGAGCAACTGGACACCCCCAGGCAAAACATCCAACACCCTCGACCCAACACCACACCTTATTCAATGAAAATTATATCAAAATGAATCACAGACTTAAAAAAACATAAATGTGAAATGTAAAAATGTAAAAAATGTAAAATTATAAGACATTTAGGGAAAAAGAAGGTCTTTGGGATCTAGGGCTCAGAGAAGAGTTCTTAGACTCGACACTAAAAGCAGCATCCATAAAAGGAAAACAACCTCCTCTAAATGAAAAACGTTTGCTTAGTGAAATATCCTTTTAACAGGATGAAAACACAAGATACCAAGTGTGAGAAAATGTTAACAAACCACATATCTGATAAAGGGCTTGCAAGTGGAATGTATAAAGAACTCTTAACACTCAACAGTGAAAAGCAAACAATCCAGTTAGAAAATGGGCAAAAAACATGAATGGAGGGCTTCCCTGGTGGCGCAGTGGTTGAGAGTCCGCCTGCTGATGCAGGGGACACGGGTTCGTGCCCCGGTCCAGGAAGATCCCACATGCCGCGGAGCGGCTGGGCCCGTGAGCCATGGCCGCTGAGCCTGCGCGTCCGGAGCCTGTGCTCTGCAACGGGAGAGGCCACAGCAGTGAGAGGCCCGCGTACCGCAAAAAAAAAAAAACATGAATGGAGACAGGACATGTCTTCACGGAAGAAGGTACACAGTTGGCAAATAAGCACGTGGAAAGAGGGTCACTGTCGTTTGTTATCAGAGAAACACAAATTAAATCCACACTGAGATAACACTACATACCTGTCAGAATGGCGACAATAAAAAATGGTGAAATACCAAATGCTCTCAAGGATGCAGAGACGCTGGGCCACTTACACATGGCTGGAGGGGATGTAAAACGGTTCAGCCACCCTAGCAAACGGTTCAGCAGTTTCTTATAAAACCAGACAGGCAACGACCACGTGACCTGCAGGCTTGGACCTCTGTCTAGAGAAATGAAGACTTAGGTTCACGTGAAAACGTGTACACAGATGCTCCTAGCAGTTTTATTTGATCTCAAACTGGAGTAAATATATTTTAAGTTAGAGAAAACTTAGCCATATTCATCAGTGCTTGCAAAAACACTGCCTCACCCCCGCCAGCCATTTACCAAAATAAAGTGAGCAGCTTAAAATGCCTCTTACGAAATGCTTTCCTGTTTTGTAGTTGACGCAAATCAGTGGATAATCAGGAGTTCTCGTATGTTAAAAGGGGAAGTTTTCAATTTAAATTATTAATATTCCAAGACTTTCTAGCCCCTGAAATGACTTCTGAGACACAGAAGTAGAGAGAAATCCCTCCGGTTTAAATGCAGAGGCTCTGCCAGACGTGCCAAGATCCTCATGCTTCCTCCTTGACACCATCCTAGTGCCTCTTATCACGCAGATGAATCATCAGCAATTACCACGCAGCTTTATTTCTTGCCTTTCTCATTAGGAAAACCCATAAACTTTACATTTTACTTATGCTAATGTTTCTAAACAAACTTTCTTATCTTATTTGCATAATATCAAAATATTGTTTGAAATCTTACATTCATTCGTCTTGTGTTAATTTCAAGCTCAGAGACACAGGAGCACCAAGATGAGCTAAAACCTCCCGTAAGCCCACGCTCCTCCACTCCGTGAGGCCTGGGGCTCTCTGCCCCACGCTTGCACACCATCATTACTGCTCATGATGCCAACGATGGTGGGAGAAGGGTGGCCAGAGGCCAGCCTGTGCATTTCTTCTTCCAGAATTAGAGATATTTCTCCTTCAATTTAGTGCTGAATTGAAGACTCACATTAACTTACTATGTGCCAGGCACCTTTCTAAGCATTTACACGTTAATTAATTTATTCCTTATAAACCACCTTATGAAGCAAGTAGTATGGTTATCCCATTTTACAGATAAGGAACGTGAGGCCCTGGGAGGCAAATAACCTGTTCCTATCACACAAAAATAGGTGGCAGAGACAGGACTCAGACTAAGCAGTTCAGACCTGGACCCTTAGCTAGGCCACCTCCCAGAAAGAATGGATGGGTGGGGCTTCCCTGGTGGCGCAGTGGTTAAGAATCTGCCCGCCAATGCCGGGGACACGGGTTTGAGCCTGGTCCAGGAAGATCCCACATGCAATGGAGCAACTAAGCCCATGTGCCACAACTACTGAGCCGGTGCACCTAGAGACTGTGCTCTGCAACAAGAGAAGCCATCGCAATGAAAAACCCGCACACCGCAACGAAGAGTAGCCCCCGCCTGCCGCAACTAGAGAAAGCCTACCTGCAGCGACGAAGACCCAACACAGCCAAAAATAAATAAAGAAAATAAATTTATTTAAAAATTTAATAATAATAATAATAAAGAATGGATGGATGGAGGGAGGGAGGGATGGAGGGATGGAGGAATGGATGGATGGATGGATGGAGGGAGGAAAGGATGGACAGAGGAATGGATGGATGGATGGAGGAGTGGGTGGATGGATGGAGGAATGGATAGATGGATGGAAGAATGGATGGACAGATGGATATACAAATGATTGAATGAATTAATGAAAAAGTTTGTCCTGTGTGGCCATAAGGTGCAAATGGGATCCGCACTGACCTGGGAGCTCCCTGGTTTTTAGGGCCTGTCTGTGGCCTCCACATGGCAGCATCTGGCCTCAATCCCAACTTAGGACTTGCTTTTTCATGAACACTGTGATTGCCAAAGTGTAATTATCAGGAACGCAGAGCTGGGAGGCAGAAACCTGCATTCTTATGTTGGCTGCAACACCAACCTGTGCGCTCTCAGGTACATTGGGGCCCTGTTTCCCCATCTGTCAATGAGAGGGTTCAACTAGAGTAATTTCTAGTATTTAACAAGTCTATGTTGTGATTTGTCCAAGTGAAAGTCCACTGGCAAAACCAGAAGTACAGGAAGTGGGCATGAATCAACACACTGGAGCACCCGGCAGAGGCTGAGTGTGGTCCAAGCTCCTGGCCCAAGAGACGGCCCTTGTGGGGCGTTTGGAATTATCCAGGCAGGAGCTGACAAGGGCTGTGAACTCAGGCAGCAGAGAAGGGTGATCGTGAGGGGAGAGGTTTGAGAGTCTCGGGGTGCGACAGACAAGCTCCCCGTGAGTGAGTGACCATGGATGTGAGGAAGGGGAAAGGGGCTGAAGTGGTGGACAACTTTTGAACTTGACTGCATACTGGAGAGAGGTGCCATCACTAAGAGAACACAGGTAAACCTGAAGGGAGGGTAGGGCGGGGACAATGGACAATGATTCTATTCGGTACCTGCTGAATCTGAGATGTCATGGGGCATTCAGATAGAGGCAGTTGTATGAGAGACACACTCGAAGAAAAGACCTCGTTGGGGCCACAGACCAGGCACTTGTTAGCGTGGGGAGGGTTAGAATCTTAGAAGCAGATGGGCTTGTTCATGGGTTGTGTGTCTAGAATAAAAGGGAGAGACTGAAACCCAGGGGGGGCTGGGGAGCCTCAAAGCCGGGTAGAGGGCACCCTTGGGTTAGTAAACTTTAGAACCGACACGACAGCATGGAGAGAGGGGGTGAGGCCCCACTGCGTTGCCCCGTGAGCCATCTGTTCTTTTCAGGGGACGCCAATGCTCAGGAGCTGGATCAACAAAGAGGAGAGAGAGAAGCATCAGAAGGGTTAGGAGGGTGTGGGATCCAAGGCGGTGAGAAAGTTTCCAGAGGGATGGGGTGCAGTGCCTCACAGAGACAAAATGAAAGGGGCCTGAAAGATGTCCCTGACCTCTGCAGTTAACATTACTGGCGACCTTGGCAAGAGCCGATCGGTCAATGTGGTGGAACCGCCCTGGGCCGGGCCCGGCCGAGTGGAATGGATGTGGGGTATGGAAAGGTGTGGACAGGTGCCGGGATGAGGGGGAGAGGGAAGGGGCTGGGGAGGGGCCCTGGGGACGGCAGGCACGTCCCCACTGAGGAAAGAAACTGTGCCGACATCCCAGGCCTGGGAGGCTGGAGGACGGGATGACCAGACAAGACTCACCCCCAGCAGAGGGGGACACCTGAGAACAGACAGGGGCAGTAGGAACGTCTGGGCGTCCACCGGGCAGAGACCCTGGAAAAGCTGGAGTGGAGCTTTTGAAAAGGGAAATGCTCGGTGCTCATCTTGGCCGTGGGGGCTGGCACACGCACCCCGGAAATGGCAGAGGCTCTGCGGAGTCACTGGCTACCGGTATAAAGTCAGTGCGTGCCACTGATTTGATAAAGTTAGTTCTGGGAATTGACCCTAAGGACAAATGAAAGAAAAAGCAAATATGCTGGTGGTACATTATTTACGGCGTTATTTTTTAAAAGCACACGTGGCTAACGGTATGGAAACTAGTTAAGTAAATTGGGAAACATATGCTCGATGGATGGAATATTCTGAGGTCATTAAAATGATGATTATGAAGCTCAAAGTGGTTATATGACAGTAAATGGAAATCAGTTTTAAAATGGTATGTATGTTCTAATTACCATGATGTAAAATATGCTTTCACGTGAAAATATACATACTAGAATTCCTAAAAATGCTACTAGCTGTTGGTTGTGGATAATGGTTAAGATTACGGGTGGGTTGTTTTCTTTCTGCATTTGGTAAACTCACTTTGACTCTGAATGCTACAGCGCTAGTTAGAACAACAGAAAAGCAGCCTTGAATCTTCTTAGTTATCAGCCTATTGAAAAGAGAACATAACTGAATTTTTCCCCTCCATCCTCTGACGGTATGGAGGTCTACGAAGATGGAGTTGGGACTTCCCTGGTGGCTCAGTGGTTAAGAATCCGCCTGCCAATGGAGGGGACACGGGTTTGATCCCTGGTCCAGGAAGATCCCACATGCCGCGGAGCAACTAAGCCCGTGAGCCACAACTACAGAGCCTGTGCTCTAAAGCCCGCGAGACACAATTACTGAGCCTGCGTGCCACAACTACTGAAGCCCGCGCGCCTAGAGCCCATGCACCACAACGAGAGAAGCCCCCGCAATGAGAAGCCCGTGCACTGCATCTAGAGAGAGCCCGGGCACAGCAATGAAGACCCAACGCAGCCAAAAATAAATAAATAAATAAAATAAATTTATAAAAAAAGAAAAAAGATGGAGTTTACATGATACAGCGATTCCACTGGAACCCTTGCACTCCACGGCGTGGAAGCTGAGTGTTTACGAGCAGGGTGGTCCCCCTCCCCCCGCGGCAGCCTGGGTCACCCCGCAGGCCACAGTGCACCTGGATGCTGTTAACAGAAACGTGCTGGCTAAACTCAGCTTGCATGTCCTGCCAGGGTGGGGAAGGCGGGTAAGGGGAGAGAGGGCCGTCCTGGCCAAGCCCGTAGCCAGCACGTGGCCCGCGCAGCGCCTGCGCCACCGGGCAGGTCCCTGGGGGCCACCCACACGCTCTCATCCGCTCCCACCCCTGGCACCTCAGTCTCAGGATGGAACGCCCCGTCCCAAACGCGTTGGTTTTGCTTCTCAGTCTCTGAACAGTGGTCTTCCACTATTTTGAGTTAAATTCTCTCCATTTTTCCTTTTTTTGTAAACTAGCATTTAGACAGTTTATTAATACTGAAAACACTGATGTAAATGTATGTTTTGAAATAGTAACTCGCAGTCAAAGGGGAGCCAGTGTATCCCAGGGGCAGTGGCTGGAGGAGGAAGCAGGGGTGTCCGGCTTCCTGTCTGCAGGAATCTTCCTTCCCTCCCTGCAAGACACTTCTGCCAAGTCCTATGACTCGGCTTCTGGTCTTTTCCAGCAATCCACCTTTCATGAGAGGACTTGAGTTATCCTCATCACAAGAAAAATAATTTTTCTGGTAACTACGTATGGTGACAGATGTGAACCAGACTTACTATGGTGATCATTCTGCAATACACAGGCAGACCTCGGAGATAGTGTGGGTTTGGTTCCAGACCACCGCAGTGCAGCGAATACTGCAATAAAGTGAGTTACACAAAATTTTTGGTTTTCCAGTGCATATAAAAGTTATGTTTATGCTATACTTTACTAAGTGTAGCATTATGTCTAAAAAATGCACATACCTTAATTAGAAAATATTTTATTGCTAAAAACTGCTAACCATCGCCTAAGCCTTCAGCGAGCCTGATCGTTTTGCTGCTGGAGGGTCTGGCCTCAGGGCTGATGGCTGCTGACTGGTCAGGGGGGTGGCAGCAGTGAAGTCTGCCGCATCGGCTGATGACTCTTCCTTTCATGAACGATTTCTCTGCAGCCTTCAGTGCTGTTTGATAGCATCTTCCCCCCAGTAGAACTTCTTGCAAAATTGAAGTCAATCCTCTCAAACCCTGCTGCTGCCTCATCAACTCAGTTTATGGACTATTCTAAATCCTTTGCTGTCACTTCAACAATCTTCACAGCATCTTCATCAGGAGTAGATTCCAACTCAGGAAACCACTTTCCCTGTTCATCCATAAGAAGCAACCCCTCCTCCGTTATTCTCATGAGATTGCAGCAATTCAGTCACATCTGCAGGCTCCACTTCTAATTCTAGTTCTCTTGCTGTTTCCACCACATCTGCAGTTACTTCCTTCACTGAGGTCTCAAACCCCTCAAAGTCATCCATGAGGGTTGGAATCAACTTCTTCCAAACTCCTGTTAATGTTGATATTTTGACCTCTTCCCATGAATCAGGAATGTTCTTAATGGCACCTGGAATGATGAATCCTTTCCAGAAGGTTTTCAGTTGACTTTGCCAGATCCATCAGAGGAATCCCTATCTGTGGCATCTATAGGCTTATAAATGTATTTCTTAAACAATAAGACTCGAAAGTTAAAACTACTCCTTGAGGAATTTCATGGGGCTGCAGGAATCAAACCGTGCTCCTTGAACTGGAAGCGTGGAGTCGTAACCACTGGACCGCCAGGGAAGTCCCCACCTTGTACTTTCATGTTATGGAGGCGGCTTCTTTCCTTAAACCTCATGAACTAACACCTGCTCGCTTCAAACTTCTCTTCTGCAGCTTCTTCACCTCTCCCAGCCTTCACAGAAGTAAAGTTAGGGCCTTGCTCTGGAGGAGGCTTTGGCTTAAGGGACTGTTGTGACTGTCAGAATTTTCTATCCAGACACTACAACTTTCTCCACATCAGCAATAGGGCTGTTTGCTTTCTTATGTCTGTGCGTGTTCACTGGGGCAGCACTTCTAATTTCCTTCAAGGACTCTTCCTCTGCATACACACCTTGGCTAACCGTCTGGCACAACAACCCTAGCTTTCAGCCTGCCTTGGCTTCTGACATGCCTTCTTCATTAAGCTTCATCATTTCAAGTTTTTGATTTAAAGTGAGAGATGCGTGAACCTCCTCTCACCTGAACACTAGAAGCCACTGTAGGGTATTAATTGGCCGAATTTCAGTACTGTTGTGTGTCAGGGAGTAGGGAGGCCCGAGCAGAGGGAGAGAAACGGGGAACAGCTGGCACCGCGGTGGACAGTCAGAACACACACACATTTATCGATTAAGTTCACCATCTTATATGGGTGTGACTCGTGGGCCCCCCCCCCCGAAACAGTTACAATATAGTAACGTCAAAGATCGCTGATCACAGATCACCCCAGCAAATATAGTAATAATGAAAAAGTTTGAAATATTGCGACAATTACTAAAATGTGACAGAGATACACAGAAAGCAAATGCTTTGGGAAAATGGCACCAACAGCCTTGCTCGATGCAGGGTTGCCACAAACCTTCAATTTATATACACATATAAAAAATGCAATTATCTGTGAAGCACAATAAAAGGAGGTATGCCTGTGTACAAATATCAAACCATTATGTTGTGCACCTGAAACTAATATAATAAAAGGGAATCAATTTAATAAGTGAGATCATTATAAATTCAAATGTAAGCATGTGAAAAATAAATCAGAATTTAGAGATTCATCTGCAATAGATGGGTTTAAAAATATAATTAATATGCCTGATGTTTCCAAGGGGCATTACAACGTACAGGAATCACCTGGATGAAATCAGGGAAGAGGGAGAGAATCTCACCCCCTTCGCCTCTTCTGCATCGAGTGGCCTATTCGGTTGTAAACTACTCCACCTTGCGGTTAAACCAGGGTACTAATCGCTAGAAATCTGGACACTTTAAGGGGAAATTCACTATTTTCTGTTATAAAAGTTCAAACCAACCACACATGAAAGAAGAAAGTAAAAAATAATAATTTCACTGCATAAAGATATCTAGACACAAACAGATTTTATAAGTCAAATACGGGCATAAAGATATCTAGACACAAATACATTTTATAAATCAAACACAGGCATATAATACATGAATATTCTTTGATAGAAGAGAAACAGTTACCACTTGCTTTTTTCACTTCAAATGAATCAACGTCTCAACACAATTCAGGAATGAGAGCTAGTCTGTATCTGATCACGTTAGCAGGCTGGAACAAAAACTCGGAATCCTTTCACCCAGCAATTAGGGTCACCTCTGTGGACCTCTGTTAAGGGGGGTGGGTGTCAGAGGTTGAACACCAATGGGACCCTGAGTCCGGCCCCTGACCCCTGGGGCCCGTGGTCTCTCACCGTCCAGCACGCGCGCGCGGCCTCCCTGGGGAAGCCTCTGGGTGGTGACAGCTGGACGGAAAGGGCCCTAAGCGCCCCTCTGCTCGAGCCGTGTGATGATGCTGTCCCTTCCGGAGGACACTTCGCACCTGGAGCAGGGTTTCCCTGTGTGTGGTCCCCGGACCAGCTGCAGCCGCATCACCTGGAACTAGCTGGAAATGCAAACTCGGCTAGAAATGCCTGCTCTAGGCCTCCTGCAGAAACTCGGGGGGCGGGGGCGGGCCCGGAACGTGTCTGAAGTCCTCCAGACGACTATGATGTCCGTCTGAGAACCACGATCGCCATAGGGGTTACACTCACTATTCACTGACCTGGTAGTTACGGGTCACCTTGACAAAGTAATGGGATGGGATGACACACACTTTACATACATCACGGGTGACTTGATCTTGGACTCAAGCTTTCAAAACACAGGGTCTGAGCGCTCTCTCCAGCTCCACTGCTTGCACTCTGGTCCCAGCCACCAGCTACGTCACCTGACTCGGTGCACCGCCTCCTGCCTGAATTCCCTGCTCCACCCGAGGCCCCTAGTGCCCCCTGAACACGATGGTCGGATGCACACACAGGGCGCGCCAGCTTCCGCTCAGAACGTGCAGTGATTCCCGTCTGCCGCCAGGGAAACCATGGCCTTCAAGCCCTCCCCATCATCCCGCCCGGCTCTGCCCTGTCCTCTCACTACACTCCTCCCTCTGCTCCGCCCACACCTGCCAGCTCCCGGGGTTTGGCATTAGGCCAGCCCCTCGACCGGGGCCCTCCGGTGCCAAGTGTATGATGCTTGCTCCTTGCTGCCTTCACGGCTCCCTGCAACAGCTGCCCCTCCCCCACTCGCTGTGCCAGCCCCAACCCCCCTTCCCTGCTCCAGGGCACCCTCCACCACGCGCAAGGCCAGCCACGTAACACTTCATCGTCCCCCTAGCCGGCAGGCAAGCTTTTGTTTCTGCTCCCTAAACCTCCTCAGCACTCACCGTCGGGCTGCGTATATCAACATCTGTTGGGTAAACGGACGAGCGCAGGGGTCTGCGAGGGACCCCGCGCCTTCGCTCTGGAAGGCGTCAGCCCGCTTTGCACCTGGGAGCTAGGTTGGAAGTGTTACCAAGGCCCCAGGTAGGGCACATCCGGAAGGAGCCACGCCCAGTCCAGCCGTCCAGGAGAGAGGCGCACAGAGTAACGTGTGTGGGAAAAGAAACTTTCGTTTTTTGGTTTAAAATTCGCACATCCCAGAATATGTTTCCCAAAATAAGCAAGTCTTCGAGGGCAGAGCCATTAGACGGTGTAAAATTGCCCGCACGAGCCTTCCCTCGGGCACTGGCTACAGAAACGTCCTAAGAGAAGGCTGTCCCCTGAGCTCCATCGGGGATTCAGTGCACAGAGATCTCTTCCAGAAGCCCAGCCTCCTGTGACTCGCTCGGGGACCTGAGTTCCTGCGCCAGCCTCATCTCTGACAATAACCTACGCTCACACCTGTTACTACTTTTCTTTCTTTCTTTCGGCCGTGCCACGCGGCACGTGGGATCTTAGTTCCCCAACCAACCAGGGATCCATGCTCCCTGCATTGGAAGTGCAGTCCTAACCACTGGACCGCCAGGAAGTCCCCTGTATTCGTTTTCTATGGCTGCTGTAACCAACCACAAGCATAATGGCTGAAAAACAGCACGATTTTGCTGCCTTACGGTTCGTGGGTTAGAGGTCCAACCCCGAGGGTTTACCTCACTAGGTTAAAACCAGGGCAGGCGGCGTTCCTTTCTGGCGGCCCGCAGCACCTTAACATTAAGGCTAGGGTTCACTTGCCTGACTATAGACTATTCAATGTTTAAATTTTTTAATTTTTCTAATTTAAAGGAAATAGATTTCCTAAGCCACAAGCAAGTTATTGTTACTCTATTTATTGAGCTCTGAAGTTAAGTAAATCATTTAAGAATATTCTGAAAGACTTGGCACTACAATGAAATGAGTAGTAACAGCCACACACTAGATGTCTTAGAAATACCCATCCATTCCCTCCGAGCCACTCCTGTCACCTCTCAAACCGCCCTGTGTCATGCACTCTGCCCAGTAGGACAACTCAATTCTCATCCGTGTGACCCACGAGTGGGTCCCACTCTGTAGGGACAGCTAAGTTTGTAACTTAAAGATCCGCTTTGGAGTTTGGGTGGCTTACTGCAGGTCTCCAAATTCTCCCTGCAAACCCTCTGAGATCCAAAAAGATTTCTCCCAACATGCCGGGGAGTCTCCGAGGCAGTATGTGGACATGAGGGCAAGATGACGGTGGGGAGCTGGCCCCTTGCCTTATGGACCCTGCAGATCCCAATGCAGGGGGTGGGCAGGAGGGGAGAAGGAGGGCGGGCAGGAGGGTGGTCGCCAGGGGAGACCTCAGAGGGCGATGCCGCACAGGCAGTTAGAAACGCCCATCCCATTCCACACGATGACACTGGAGCTTATGTTTAGGAAGCCCACTGTGCTCTTTAAACAAGTAATTTAAAGGTAGGAACAAGAAACCCAGAAACTAAAATTAAGATGACCATGAAGTTTTGAATTCGTCCCATCATTGTCATGACTGAATGGGCATTCTCAACGAGGTGCTGTGGAGACCCTCAGGCCAGGAACAGACTTTCGGGGTTCCGTGAACCCCTCAGCATTACAGGATGGTACTCTTGTATATGCCGCCTTTCCAGGGTGAGGAGCCTTTGTTTTCATCTAATTCCATTGCTCCAACATGGATGAGAATTGTTACATAGTTTAAATTCACATCATCTTGAAAGAGAACCAGTGCTGATGATGTACGGGAGGCCCTCTAGCTTGAACAGTATTCGTGGGCAGAGACGTTTCTACAGAAAGCCTCCAGCACCCGGGTGTCAGGCTGCAGCTGGCTGATGCTCCTGTCACCTCACCACCTGTGGGCAGCCGCCTGGGGAGAAGAGAAGCCAGATCCAGGAGGGCCCTTGGAAGAGGGAATGTCAACAGGAATTCCAGCCAGGCCGGCTGAGGCCAGCCCGTCTTAGGGATGCAGGGATGCCCACGGCGCAGCTCAGACAGTAACGCAGCTGGCACTGCCTTCCTGTCACTTCTTCCCTCAGGAAGACAAGGCCCCGGGGGATGTGCAGGGGGGTGGCTACCAAGAGTAACTGGGGTGCAATCTCTGAATGCTGCCCGCCAGGCAGGGCCCACGTCCTCCTCGAGGCAGTTTTGACGTTTTCAGTCGACGCTGGCAACGGCGAGTCACCAGGACCTGCTGCCTCAGAAAGTGCCAGGTGTCTCACCCCAGTTCTGAGTGGTCTGCGGAGCGCTGGAAAGCAGGGACCCTGCCCCCATCTTTCAGACCAGAGGGCTGAGGCTCGATGTGGGCGGAGGGCGGTGGTCTCCGGAGCACGTGTCACCCCAGGCCTCGCAGAAGCTCCCAGCCGACCTGCCAGGTGAGGTCCCCGTCCTCAGCTCCGTGTCACTATTCCTCAGTCAACACTTCTCAGCAGGACCTAACTGCCTTCTAATTGTTTCCTCTGTGTTTGTTGTTTTTCTAATTAGAGATGCAAGTTCTAAGCTCTGAGGACAAAAACGCTGGTGACTACTTTTTGTAACCCCCTTCCTGGGGGATCCAGAGGAGCCACCAGTAAAAGACGTCACGGACTGATGGAAGAATCCAGACGCGCAAGGTAGACGGGCGGGCAGACCCGACCTCCCGAGCTATCGGAACGTTTGAGCGAGGGGTCGGTAGTGGCGTCCTTCCCCCTGGGGGAGTGTTGACTCCCGAGCCTGGCGTGAGGGGGCGCTGGGCACAGACAGCAGAACCCTCCGGCTGCCTCTGTTGGAGGGAGGAACGCGCACAGACCCGCGCGGCCCCGAGCTCGGGCTGTGCAGGCCCTCTACCACCCTCCCCTCACTTCAAGGCAATACTCTGACATTACAGAAGAAACATTCAGTGTAATAGCGGGGGACCCCGAGAGGGAACAGTGACGACCGTGTCCTCGGCGGAGAAGGTGACAGGGCTCGAAACGCCATCAGGAGAGTCTGTGTGGATCTGGCATTCTCAGCTTGGAGAGAAGGCCCTCACACTGTTGAGGCTGGCTCCCCCGCGGAGGTTTCAATCTTTTTTAGGAGAAGTACAATCAAGTCTTGGGAAAATGAAAAAGGACTACATTTGGAGTTCTCGTGAACAGTTTTCATAGAAGATCCAAAAGTGGTCCTAACTTTTGTTAAAGCTAAAGTAGCAGTGATTTCATGAAAAGTAACAGGAATTTACCACTTTATTAAAGGGGTCTCCTCCCATCCGTTAAAGAAAATTTCCTAAAAGGAACCTATCTGGTTTGTATTTATAACTTGTTAAATAAATGTCTGGTGAATAAAAAGTGGGTAAGAAAAAGCACGAACACAGCAAGACTAGGACCGTGTATTCTGCTACTGCAGGAACAGTGCCTGAAAGGCTGAGGCCCTGTGTAAAACCCAGGTTTCATCAGGATCAGGTATGAGGAGGCCAACAGGCCAGCAAGTGACTGCCTGAAAGGCACGGTTGGCAGGCATGTGCTTTACTGTCGCCAGGGACCCGCTAACCCTGGGAGGGGCCCTCCCTCCAGGCAGCAAGGCCCCAATGTGTCTGGAAACACATGGTTAAAGCAGGCCTTCACTCCAAAAATCATGGCCTTTAAGTACCTTCTGATTCTAATGAAATACCTAATTCTACCTTACAGTTCCTTTTTTGAAATATATATTATAAATGTTATTATTTAGTTTAAAAAGCTAATGGCCTGTGCTGAAGGAATATACTGATATGACTTGAATTGCTTTTTTTTCCCAGGTGTTTTTTGCACCCCTGTAGTAATTTATATTTTCCAAAGAAATGACAGAAAAAAATTCTGACAATATTTTCCTCAGTGTTGAAGCTCAGTAGTTTTTATAGCTTAGTGCTCAAAGATTACTTTCAATTTTCAGTAATGAGTTTACGGTGTTTTAACCAAAGACTTACAATAAGAAGAAAATCTTCTGTAGCCCACAAAGTTGGTCACCAAAGAAGATGGCAGTATTTCTGTGAGACGATGATAACTTTCATGGCTCCTTGACTGTTAATTTGAGGGAATGGGTCACAGGCTTCCTGGTAGAGGCGCTTGACATCAACACTCGTGCAAACACAAGGTGCTGGCCCTCCCGTGGTGTGTGAGGGCTGAGCATCTGTGTCTGTGGGGCTGCTGAATCGAGTGTAGCCTGGAAGTCTTAACAGATATACGGAAACAATCAGTCTACAGCGCTCAGCTACCCCACGTACAGCATCGTGTTTCTGTTTCTTCTGAGGAGTCAAGGCTGTGAACTGTTGTTTTCAAGGAAGCTGCCTGCCTCCACCATGACCCCCACTCCTTCCCTCGTGCAGCTGAGACCCTGTGCACTTGGGGTCTAACCAAATGGCAGCAGTTAAGGAGGGGTTTCTTGAGGAAAATCACGACCAACACTGATCGAGGACCTGCTCTGGGCTCCGCGGCTCCTGTGGATTTTACTGAACTCTCTACCCCTGGGACAGGGGCTGCTGTGCTCCCCTTCTCACGAGCGACCAGCCAGCTGTAAGGAGGTCAGCTGCCCGAGGTCACACAGAAGCCCCGGAGACTGTTCTAGAGCTCCTACATCCCGACTCACGGTGGTCTTTCATTCACTTTTATCATAAAATGGTTCATAATAAAAATCACACGTATCACATTTGAAAGGTATAGTAAAGCGGACACTCATGTAACCCTCCTCCCAGCCAGATAAAGTTATGACCGATACCCTTGACCCCTGCTCCGACCAGGTCAGGCCCGAGATCTCACCATGGTGTCTGCTTCGCCTGCTGGATCCAGGGCTGCACACAAAGGGCGGACTTATTGTCCTTAAAAAAGCCCCCAAACCCTCCTCATGCCCGCGGTTCTCAGTATCATAGGGAGGGAGGGACCCCTCTGGGCACCTTGTGAGAGCAATGGAACTATGTAGCCCAGAAACAGTGACGCATGTACAGAACTCTGGAACTACTTCAAGGTTTCACAGACACGCTAAAGCCAGATCCTCAGAACGAATTCATACTGTAACTGCAAGTCTGTACCCAGCTTGGAAGGTACTATGCTAAGTGAAATAAGCAAGAAAGAGAAAGGCAACCTCCGGCGTGGTATCACTTATACGTAGAATCTTTAAAAAAAAAAAAAAAAAAAAAAAAAGAGTCACACTCAGAAACAGAGAGTGGAATGGTGGTTGGTTGCCGGGGGCTTGGTGGGGGGACTGGCCTGTTGTCTTCCACAGAGACTCGGCTGGGTTCCTGACAAAGACGCTCCACGGGCTTCACTCTTCTCAACAAGCACTCTCATCCCTCAGTTTTGAAAGACAGGTTATGACAACTGCTCTCTGGGAAAACGACAGAGTTAGGGGGAGTGAGTCCAAGTCCGTCCTGTCATTAAGTTAGCAGTGCGGCTCTGCTGGGTCAGATCTGTGGGGCTGGGCCTTTCCATCCGCAAAAGGTGGTCTCTTGATTGGATTTTGCTGAACGCTCCTTTCAGGTCGAATATGCCAAGATTCTGAGTTATGCTTCTAAAGCTCTCTTCTGAAAAAGTCTTAAAAGTAAAGCAGCAGAACAAAGCTAAACAGTTTTAAATAATTCTTTTTAGAAGGTAACCTTTACAAACATTGCATTTTAGAATAAATCATCTCACAACTCAAACGTCTGATGGTGCTGCCTCACCCCAGCAACTGCGTCCTGCGCGTCTGCCGCGTGCCAGGTGCACAGCGCCCCTCTCCTTTCCCGCCCAGAACACTCAGCGCTTCTTCCAGGTGAACTTCCTGCGGGCTCCCTCCTGGCCCGGCTTCTTCCGCTCTCTGACACGGGGATCAGCAGTAAGCAGTCCCGCTGCAGCATAAAAAGAGACGCCTTTATGAACCATGGAAAGCGCAGGAAAGGAGAACCGCATGAATTGGCAGCTCCTGCTGTCAGAGGAAAAGCAGCCAGGCCCACAAGCAATTCCCAGCCTCATATACAACTCACGACAGCAGTCCGCTTTCACTCTCCTAAGCTATTTTCCCAATTTCTGAGACAAACACCAGGTACATTACTTGAGTCTGCTTTTCTTCTCCTATGAGAGATATGACTCCCTTTTGGTTTTTAAACTTGTGCAACTTAAGACAAAGCTGCTCTGGTGGGCCAGTCACTACTCACTGCCAGGGAACTTGCCCGGCACACTTACTAATACAGATGTGAAAGTTTCAAGAGGGAGAAAAGAAAAACTTCCTGGGTGGCGAAGTCTGTGGAAGTATACAGACACCGTACAGTAACAGTGCCCGTGAATATACTGACACATAATATATGACTTATCAAACATATCTGAGAGGGGCTTCCCTGGTGGCGCAGTGGTTGGGAGTCCGCCTGCCGATGCAGGGGACACGGGTTCGTGCCCCTGTCCGGGAGGATCCCACATGCCGAGGAGCAGCTGGGCCCGTGAGCCACGGCCGCTGAGCCTGCGCGTCCGGAGCCTGTGCTCCGCCACGGGAGAGGCCACAACAGCGAGAGGCCCGCGTACCGCAAAAAAAAAAAAAAAAAATCTGAGAAAAGAAACTTATTCTTCTAATTTGTGTGATAATAATATTTCTTGGTACTTTGTTTCAGAATCTAAAAAAGGTTTTAGAGGTGTGTTCTCAGCACAAGGTGTTGGTTCCAGAAGAGTAAAGTCAGTTTAGACTGGAAGCTCCTGGTCTCCCACCAACAGGAGTAATCACAACTTCTGAGCAATAAACGAGTCACTCTCGGCATACGGCCCCGATGGGTGTGCCCACTGGTGCTCCAGCCATGGGATGTTGGTAACTACCACAAGAACACCAGCGACGAGAAAACTCTTTAACTGTGTTTATAAATATGTAAACAGACCAGAGTTTCTCACTGTCTTTTTCAGCTTTCCAACACCAGCACTTCTCTTCACTGTATGCGAGGCTTCTGTGTATTTTATTAGGGTACTTTCAATGGCCTCACAGCAAAGGCAAAATTCACATTTTACATCTGTCATATACCCATAGCTCTTGCATTTACTTGTACTTAGGGGGCATGGAATAAAACGTTTTGTGTGGAATGCAAACAAGACCTGTCTAAATTCTAGTTTAAATGATAAGTAATGATGCTTTATTACTTGTCAATATGCACAGAAACTCAAACTAGCAGAATTGTTAAGTGAGGTCCTATCAAATGATTTTAATGACTAGATATGAATCCTACAAAATGGTGAACGGTTTATAAGCAAATGGATTTTTAGAGGCTTAAAAAATTTAACTTGCCTAAGCTACGGGTGGTCCTATCTGCAGCGTGGGATCAGAACCCCAGCGGCACAGTGGGAGGGCAGGGGCAGGGCCCACATCACTTGCCCAGAGGGGCTCCTGGACCCAGAGGCGCAGGGGGCCTTGCTGAGGCCACACAGTCGGTCGGCAGTGTCCGCAGTGCTTTCCTCCTTCACAAATGGTGGGAAGACACTCCTCAGCTAGAGCTGCCCCGACTGACTGTGAAATGCGGACGAAGGGTCCTAACAAACATGCTGATCGTAGAACCCTTCTCCCGCTGTGCAGAGACTCCGGAATTCACGGCTAGGTGACAGGGTCACACAGAGTTGAGTAAGGGAAATAAAATTCGAACTAATATCACAGTGGAAAAGGAATCTCCAATAACTTTGGAGAGAAACACCTTTGGGGTTCCATCATTAAATCGAATAACGATTACAAATTTCTATGATAAAACAAAAGCCACCGCTCACGTGCCTGACACAAAACGGAGTTGGATGAAGACTTGAGGGTGACCCGGCCTCCCCCAGCCCCTGACCTGAACTCGCACCTTGGCGCATCCACTCGACCTCGTCCTCGGTGACAAAGCTGCACAAGGCTCTCGCCGTCGCCAAGCGGATGGCCCCCGCCTGCGCCGCCCGCCCGCCCCCCGACACCGTGCAGGTCACGTCGTGTTCTCCAAGCCGGTCGAGGAAGTGGAAAGGGAACATCAGCTGTTCTCTAAGGCACAGCACGAGAGGTGGAGTTAAGTTCACTGCGAAGATACACAATTTTACAGGCTGCTCACATTCTGGACGTCTGTGAGACCCACACTAGACGCAGAAACACTAGCGTCTCCAACATTCAGATGATCTGTGACACCAGGGTCAGGCCTCTTTTTCTCGGGCACAACAGCACACGCCAGCTGTTTGCTGATCCTGCTTGTCTCACGAGAATTTTGCGAGGCTTGAACATAACCTCATAAAGAAGTCTGAAAGCTGGGAAAACTCCTTTAATCCACTGAATCCAACCTCTCTGGATTCAATGATCAGATGTAATATTAATAGGTCTTCCCAAGCAACTATCAAGTGCCACTTGAGTTCACTAAGTAAAGGGTACTAGGCTGTATCTGTATAAGGTTTGTGCTCGTCCTGACACCATGAGCTTTAAAGTCACTGAAACCACGCTCGACATTTTCCCACTGAGACACGCAATCTGCCTGCAGTTCTCTCGGCTGCAGGGTCCTGCCAGGTGACGCCCCACAAGCCAGCGAGCACCACGCGGTCCAGGCAGGGCAGAACTAGAGGCTGCAGCAGGCGGGCCGCCCTGGGCCTTCTTCTCACTCACAAAAAAGGCGGTGCTTTTGCCTTGACAGCTCCTATGAATTTTACTTAGAAAAGCTGATGAATACTGAATATTGCATTTGCTTGTTTGGTCTGACACCGTAGCTTTCTGGACCCCCCCAGGTAAAGGTTAGCGTCACACAGTGACGCTGAGAAGTAGATGCTACTACCCCTGGACTACACTAGCAGGGCACGCGCAGGCTGGTGGGGATGATGGACACAACAAGAGCTCAGAAGGGCAGAGTCAACTGGAACTTGTAACAAAACCGCTTCAACAGGGATGCCGTTCCAACAGGAATGAAACAAGTCCTACAACAGAAAACAGGCATGAAACAACCTAAATCTAATATTGTTTTCTTTGAACAAATGTTCCAAAGCAACCAAATAAAAAACAGGGATGTTACAAAAGTAGTACTACAGTTGACCTCTGAACAACATGGGTTTGAACTGTGCAGGCTCGCTGACACGTGGATTTTTTTCAAACAGTAAATACTACAGACCTACACCATCCACACTGGTCGAATCCCTGGATGAGGAAACTCGATACAAAGAGCCAACGGTAATTTTCCACTGTGCTGGGAAAATCTCAACCTCCATGTTGTTCAAGGGTCAACGATATTATAAATAATAGCTATATTGTAAGAGCTAAAGAAAATTTAGAGGCTGATAATCTAACCCCGCCATTTCCAGCAAGGACACCGAGGTCAGTATGGAACCTAAGGAACTGTCTTTGGCACATCACAGGCCCACGCTGACACAACTGCGCAGGTGAGTGACGTGAGCGATGATGTTACTAAGAGAAGCCCTGCTCACCTACTCGTTTGGGAGCTTAAACATTTATCTGTTTTAATTCCTAAAACTTTAAGATTCCCTAACAAATGTTATATAGATTAAAAAACTGAGACTGAAATTTGGGGAAAAAATTCAGGCTCTACGAGAGCACTTGAGCCAGGGTGGTCAAGGTGAGAAAGGACCTGAGGAAGAGAGTCTGCACAGCAGGGAAGCTGGTGCACACTGAGCACGACACTAAGTCTATGAAGAGAGAAAGCAACACCCAAAGGGTACAGCTGAAAATGATTACACAGCTATTGGTTTTAATCTGGACTCACACTAGTACATGCAAAAACAGTTACACGGCACGAAAATATTTCACAAATCTCTCCTCTCAGTGATCTCAGATGAAACCCTGAGCTAAAAGAATCAATTTTATTTTGCTCTTTGTTATATAATCAAAGTTATTTTGAAAAAAAAAAAAAATGTCCTCCTTTCAATCTTCTCTGAATGCCACTCCTACGGCACCAATTGTGCAGCATGTAACCTGGTACATACATAAAATCATGCATTCTTATTTTTCTGTGACTGCTTAAGATGCTAACTTGTCTCCCGTATTACACGGTTAGTGCCATGTGAGGAATGTACTCCCTTTGTACAGGTGATCAATTAAGAGTTGCTTCACCGGCTGAGTGACAGAGCAAAGGCCTTTCCAAATCAGAAAGCATTGCTCTGTGTACCCCACACAGCACCAGGCGCATCGTGGTAAATGTCTGCTAAGTGAATGAATGAATACAAAATTTCTGACAATGCGAGGAAGGAACACAGTCGACATTCCCAATGATCTGTTTGCTATGTCTGTGTAAAAACAGCCTAAAGAAAGGACCCTGGAAAGAAAAGCAAGCAGTTCAAACTGACCTCCAGGCAAGCACCTCAGAGATCATCAAGTCCAACTCTCTCCTACCATTTAGGGAGGTGACCTTTAAGCATCTTGGCTGAGTTCACAAAGCTGGAAAACAGACCTAGAATCAAGATCACCCATTCCTGGCTCCGCCGTCTCCCTACTACTGGTCAGTGGTCACCTCCCTCCCTGCTCATCTGTAAGCTCGTGAGCCACTCGTGCAGGAGGAAAGGCCAGTCCCCGAGTAGCACGGCTGCCGTAAATCCCGACAACTACTGAAAGACAGTGAGGCAGTTTGGGCGCCTATTCCACCAAGACTAACCTCAGGCTTCCCAATCAGATAGGGAGTTTCCTGACAACAGAAACAGAAACTGTATCTCACATAGCTCTGGTATCTTTGCAATGCCAAGAACAAGACTGGGCACACAGACAACCCTTAGCAAACGCCTGCTGAATCAGACTGAAGAATTAGTTCTAAGGGGGCAATTTAATTGTGAGATAAAGCCAAAATTGAGACTTGCTATTAAATCTTCAGGAGTTATATCTGAAAACAAATTAACAGACGGTTATTGATCAAATGCCATTCCTTACAGCAGTCCTAATGCTGAAGTTACGGGTCTCTCTGGCTTTTGGTAAGACAAATAAGAGCTTCCTCCATGGGCTTCCCTGAGAGGATGATGGCAGAATTAGTTTAATTCCTACTAAACAGAGTTAGAGTGGGCTACTTCTTGACACACACACAAATAAAATAGACATATATTTCCTGAAGTAATTATTCCATCCAGAAGCTTACACTACACTGGCATGGTCCTCTTTCCTGACATAAGCAATGGGATCGTAAGAGCCTTAATCCTTCTGACTCTAAACACCACTACAGGAACCAGGAGAAGATTTTAGGAAGAGAGGAATTAACCATGCAGAACTGCTGTGACTTGTGGCTAATGACAGTAATGAGTGGGAAAATCATAACCATCTCAAGAAGAGGCCTTATACAGTGACTCAGGAACATATCTCAGATGGGCATATTTAGTGGAGTTGGGCTGTAACACCTATTTATAATTAATATCTGCTTCTCCACGGGATACAAAGTTCAAAGAATAAAACGGCCATACGCAGCCATGGGAACTAAGAAAAGCCTAATGAGCTCTTATTTTAATATATAAATGTCAGGTTTCTTTGCTTGCTCAATATATATAAATTTCTGTGAACAGAAAAAAATCCAAAGTGATAAAGCGACCTTTTTCTAATATTTACGACGGTAAGTGCCAAACAAGGTTGGTTTTCGTTGTTTTGTGGCTGCCCATCCCCAAACCCAGGAAGCAGAGGTGGCACAGTCTGCATTTCAGAACATAAGACCCTGAGACACTCAACTTCCGGTATGATCTGATGAAAAGCGGAGGAAGACTCATTGAGGAATTCTAGAGATGCTTTTTAAAAATCTGGAAAACAACATAAAAAATAGTGACAGCATCCCTCTAGCTAGTTTGATATATTCTATTAGTAAAGAGAAATAATCATGCAGACAACTATAATCAGAAAATCATAAGTCTCAGTTGATCGTGACATATTATAAAGTACATTTTCTTTAAAAACAAACAGCAAAACCCAAAAGACCTCACCTGTCCTGAGTCACCGGAAAGTAGAGCAGGTAGTCGACCCCATTTACTTCTATCCTCCCACTTCCATGGTCATAAACAGCCACTTCTGCCTTTGCAGTCTTTCTGCTACCTTTAAAAATATAAGACATCTATTAGTGAACATCTTGAGCACCAATGCTTTGACAAAGGCAAAACTACATTAAATATTTTCCCCCAGAATAACAATATGTAACACTCTATATCAGAAAGTTCTATAATTATTACAGGTCAAACAAAAATAGAACAGGCAAACTACACCATAATTGATGTGTAGTAAAGCTTACTGTGGGGTGATTTTGTTCTTTAATTCCCTTTTAGAAATACAATGATTTTTGTTTCAACCAAGTAATCCATATTTATTTGTATTATTTAAAAAATCAATTTACATAGTGTTCTTTTTAAATTAATAAGAATATATCTTAATTGTATAATTTTTAAAATATATGAATAGTATAATATAATTGGTAGAAATAAAAGGAATTGTTAGGAAAGGTCACACTTCTTTGAAAACATTAACTGAGAATGATAAAGGAATGATGTAAAATTTTTTAAAGTTGCAGATATATCATTTAATAACTCAATTCTTTAAAGTTACACCATGTCAAATGTCTCTGTACACCTACAAAGAAGATGTGAGTCGACGACCTAAAGTTTTAACGCTTTGTAGTTTTAGCATCTGACGTGCAGATTCACCGAAAATTTTCATTTAATGTAAGAAACCTTTATTTAGAAACCTAAACCTTTATAAGAAACCTATATTTTGTTGTTTCTACCAGTTGAAAATATGAAGTGTTAATATGACTGTGTAGGTATGTGTTCACATTTTTTTCTTGCAACATTATAAAGTTCAGTTTTTAAAAACGTCAGCAGAACCTTAATATTCGGAAATCCAGCACAGCAGCAGCAAAAATAAACAAACAAAATGCACACTAAAGGGCAAGAGCAAATAAACATCCGGCTATTTCCCAATCCTCGGCGGGGGTCGGGGGGGGTGGTGGTGGTGGTGGTGGGCGCGGCGGCGTTCTCTCTCCACGGGTGCGTTACCTTGGCCTGTGCTGAAGGCCATACCCCTCTCGTCATACTGCAAAGGCTCAATCAGCTGTTTCTTCGATTGAATGGTTACACTCCTGCGGAAGCTGCCCACAAATTCTTCTTCAGCCGCGTCACACGGCAGCGCCGATAACCTTTCCAGCAGCCGAATGAACTGTGCGTACTGCAGACAATAAAAATTCATTAGGAGATGCGAGTGTAACTGCATTTGCTAAATTTTTTTCTATTTCTATATACTTGATCTTTCCATTGTTGCTTTTCTTGATGAATTTTGACAGGATGACACTTCTGCAACTTCACGCTGCTTTTAAAACAGCGTGCAGATGCAGCACTTCCCCTGTGTACCTTTAGTGCTCAATCTTTTCTTTCGAGAAACAAAGAGATTTATCATTCAAAGAAAAATCCATTTCTCTGTATCAGGATTACATGAAGGTGAAATTTAAATTCATTTTCAAAAAAATACTTAGATGATCTCTAAGTATAATTTCTACTCTTTTACTAGAACTGTATCAAGAGGCGCTTCATAAATAATTTCCAGCAAGTTTCGTACAGTAAAATGGGAAGAGTCTGATTTTGAGAAAACGTACCTCCTTAAACTACATTTCATAATACATTTGGCAAATGTATCTCTAGCTGTTCAAGCTGTGTTACTTTAATGTTTATGATTTCCTTTAAAACCGAACAATCAAGCTATTTAAAAATTCAAGAGATACTTGACTTAAAGGGCAACCTCTTGAAATAAATTACCCTTGCTACTCAGGGCATTTTTTTTTTAATAGTTCTTGAACATGTGATTAGAAAGTAAACAACTTGGTATTAACCCCTTAAAATTAGAAGCCAGAGTAATCACTCTAAAGTGTTTATGCAGAAGGAAACAACTGACACTTGAGATCCTGAGCATGGAGTGTGAAACCCAGTTTTTGATAACCTTATTTATGTTTTGCCAACCCTAAAAATCATACTCATCTTTGTTACCACTGCCTTTACAGTGAAAATCTTCCATTAATAATTTGAAATATATAAAAAACCTCACAAGTAAGATTAAAAGGGCTGCTTCAATTATTGCTTCCTGTGATGTTACAATACTAGAGAAGGCAACTGTCTGAGGAAGAGTGAACTATACTAGCCACCTGAGGTACCCCGCCTGGTAAAGCTCCGCCACCCTCATTCACAGGCCTGTCCTTCCTCAGCTGTTCTCAGTTCCTCTGCACCGGCTGTAATACCCTTGAACACACAAGGAGGCAACTACAGGTATGACACAGCCTTGCTTATGAACTGGGATCACGGTTCAAGACATCACTGACTACCCCTGCCTTCCTCATCTTGACACCAGCCAACAGCTTCAGGATTTCTTCCAACATCCAGCTGCCCGAAGTACAAAGATACCTATATATTTGGTTGTTTTGTTTTCACAGCTGCACACCTATAACAAAGTCCCTGGGATGTTTTCAAAATGAAAACAAACCAACCTGTATTATAAAAATCAAAGCAGCCAGAAAACAGGAAACACTGAAATGATCCATTCGATGAAGAAGCAAAGAGAGGTTTTTCAGTTGGATCCAAGTGCAGTGATACTGACTTGGCAGTTAGGATATTAGAAATTAATTTCAGATCTTCGACTCACCAAATGCCTGACACCTTAGTTAAGCAAACTGCAACTTTTCCAAAATGTTAATTTCTTCAATATGTTCAATGAAGAAAAGAGCAATTTAAGCATATGACTTGAAATCTACACGGCAACAAGGTACTAACAATGTTACCCACTGCCATGGAAGGAAAAAACCTCTCTTGGAACAATTTGTGAAATTTTTCTATACTCCTATCTTCCAGAAATAATCTAAATTCAGAACATCAACACATTTAAAACATCAAGTTTCCTGTGATAATACTGGCCTGTATTAGAACATTGAGTAAAAAAAGAATCAGACTAAGACCTAAAGCAGGGGTCACCACATTCATAGGCTTTAACATTCACTGGGGGAGCCTGCTGAAACTGTGGCTTCCTGGGTGACACCCATGGAAACTCTGCGTGAGGTCTGAACCTTGGGAACTGCATTTTGTAACCAGCATTCCAGGTGATTCTGATACAGGTGGTTTTGCCAATTCCAGGATGAAACATACTGGCCATGTGGATACTGCACTTGGTAAGCCAGGAAGGCAACCACGCGCTCCATCTCTCTTCTACTTAACCTTAACAGCCCCTTACACTTCTCATTAGCCTGTAAAATTAGCACCCGCTTTACTGAAGGAGGTGAAAAAGGGCACCTGCCATGCAGCCCTGAACAAGGGGCAGAGGATGCCAGTGCACTTGTGGAGGAGG